>QNQO01000269.1:0-66726 GCA_003290165.1 Berberis thunbergii
GATCAAAAAGCACCCCGAGTCTATTATATACGACAACTAAGCCAAAATTCATCAACCCATAGGAAATACGACAAATAAAGGAGTACGAGACAAAACAACAAAAACATCAATCTTTAATACAAGGATTGACATCAACCAAGCAAAGGAAGACAAACGACAAAAACATCAATCTTTAATACGAGGATTGGCATCAACCAAGCAAATGAAGACAAAACAATCGTTCTTCATCCAGGCATAAATGCTTCAGAAAAACAACAGTTAGGGTTGGTCAGAGCATCCAAAAGGGAATATCAATAAAATTACAAATTCTGAATCCCCATCTAATCTGTGGACGACAAGATAAACGTGGTCAAAATTTAGCCACACAAAACAATCAGCATACCCAGCCATGAGAAATCGGGAGAAAGTCGGATATATATAATAAAAACTTTCTTGTCTAATCAACCACGAAGTAACAGTTGGACGAACGAATCAACTTAAAACATAAAACTTTGAGTCGACTCAAACGTCGAACCAACGAAGTAAAGTTGGATGAATGAGTCAACTTAACACAAAAAACTTTGATCCGACTGAGACGTCGAACCAACAAAGTAAAAGTTGGATGACGAGTCAACTTAACACAGAAAAGTTTGAGTCGACTGAGACGTCGAATCAACGAATTAAAAATAGTACGAACGAGTCAACTTACACATAAAACTTTGAGTTGACCAAAAAGTCGAACCAACAAAGCAAAAATTGGACGAGCGAGTCAACTTAACACATAAAACTTTAAGTCGACTGAGACGTCAAACCAACAAAGTAAAAGTTGGACGAACGAGTCATCTTAACACAGAAAACTTCGAGTCGACCAATGCATCAAATTAACGAAGTAAAAGTTAGACGAATGAGTCAACTTACGAAAAACTTTGAGTCGACCAATGCATCGAACTAACGAAGTAAAGTTGGACGAATTTGTCAACTTAATACAAAAAACTTCGAGTCGACTGATGCATTGAACCAACGAAGTAAATGTTGGTCAAACAAGCCAAGTTGAGTAAAAAACAACTTCAGATTGATCAGTACGTCAAACCAACAAAGTAAAAGTTGGACAAACAGGTCAACTTGATCCAGAAAGCTTCGAGTCGACCAGTACGTCCAACCAACAAAGTAAAGTTGAACAAATGAGTCAATTTAATACAAAAAACTTTGAGTCGACTGATGCGTCGAACCAACGAAGTAAAAGTTGGCCGAACAAGCCAAGTTGAGTAAAAAACAACTTCGGATTGACCAATACGTCAAACCAACAAAGTAAAAAGTTGGACAAACGGGTCAACTTAATCCAGAAAATTTCGAGTCGACTGATACATCGATCCAATGAAATCAAAATGAATGAACGAATTGACATGATTCAAGGAGCTACGTTTCAACTAAACCAACAAGGTAAAAATTGAGACAAAAAATCAACCTCTTCGCGCAAGCTCCAATGCATAAAAAAAAATAAAGTCAACCCATCCCTAGACAATTAATGAGCCAAAACATGAAAGTAGACATAAAGGAATTCGAAGTGTAAAGCCCAATATGACTACAACTGGGCTAAAAAGGAGCAAACAACACACAACCAGTCAACAAGATAAACTATGAAACACATGCAATACCAAAAAGAAGCTCTTTTCATTCACAATATTGTTCTGTTACATCCGGAGAAGAAATGGAGGCAACCACAGAATAATTAGCAACATCATCTACGGGAATGGGTGAAGGTCTCTCTTTAGAAAGGGGAAAAATTGTGGTTGTTCAACTACTAGTGCACTTGAAGAGGGAGGAAGCAATGGCTCTTCAACTAGTGGTGCAGTTTCTTCACTGTCATCATCTTTGAAAGCTTGATCAACCAAGTGGCGGTTACCTAGATAATCCACACCGAGCCCCTCGATATAATCATGAAGCTCAATCCGCCCATCAACAACTCACTTCCAATCATCAGCTTCGACAATGCAGAGCCTGTACTTGGCAGTAGCGAGTTCATTTTTTGCCGCAACAAGCTGTCCCTCGGTGGTGGTAAGCATAACGGAAGTATTTGCCTTGACCTCATCGAGCGCAATCGTTAACTGTTCCACCTGTTTTTCAGCAATATTGCGACTAACAAATTGTTCAATCTCAGCATAAGAAGCCTCATTATAAGCTGCATTCTCGACGGTTAACTCTTTTTTCGCATCACGTAATGGACACGAACCCCATCCAACTTGGCTTTCAAGGACTCAAACTCAGTAGCAGATTTATCCCACATACTTTCTACCTCAATCAACGAAGTCTGAGCAGCCCTGGCAGTTTTCTCCAACTTTGTGCATTGTGCTCTCAACAGGTCGAATTTGGAAAGAACATGAGAAAACCCCAGCAAAAAGTGTTGCCAACCTTCTCTCCAAAGAAACCACCTAATCACGACCGGTTCGATAGACCAAGCCCGTCACCCCTACATAGGCGAGATGATTCATCCTGTCCATTATCTGCTCAATACCATGATCAAGGTAATCACATAGATCCAATACAAGCATCGAAAGTCTTTCCACTGATTACCTGTGCCATTCATTTATCAATCTGCGCGCACCATCATGCACGTCAAGCCGAGTAAACCATCAAAACTTGTTGTTTGACTTGATACAAATATAATTTGGGCTAGGCTCAGTCCAGTCAACTCATGGATGAAGAACATGAGGATCCAAAAGCATTGAGGAACCACCCCAACAGCCGGAAGGGCAGAAGTAACATTAGCGACAACGGAAAAAACTCTTTTGCCCTCCAGACTAGGAACAACCATAGCAGGAACGAGACTATTAGTAGCAACAGGAGCAGGAGAGTCTAGACAGGTAGGAGAAGAAACTAGGAATCCAGCCGCATCACTGATGTTAATAGAAGGAAAGGAGGAGAGCAAACCTCGAAACTCTGACCACCACCGACAACCTCTTTAGACTACTCCACCACCAACTAAACATTTTATCATCAATAGCCCGGGGATCATCGTTAGACCATTCAGCAACACCCGAAACACCATAAGCAAAAAGAAACATCTTTTCATTATTGTCCAATGGACGAGTAGTCTCTTTCTCGCTCCTCTCCAATACCAGCCTCATCTCCTCAACCTCATCGAGAAACGCACAATCCTTTTTACGACATCTTCGCAGGAAGAACTTGGACAAGAAGTAGCTTCTGTAACATCCTGACCAAGACTCGAACGGGATGCAGCTCGAGCAAAACCACGAGTAGAAAGTCATTTATTCTTCGGAACCGACCAAGATCTACCAACAATCGCCTTTATGGACTAATGGGCCTCACAAGCTTCCTCTTTCTGGAAGTCGAAACTATGACATTAATAGGAGCATCAAGATCCATAATGCGCCTGTCCAAACTCACTTCCCAATCAATGCTAGCACCACTAACGCCAACACGAGTAACACAAACAGCGATATACTTAGCACGGGATTTAGTAAGCAATAGGGTTGAAAACTGAACCGACTTTTGTTGGTTTCAAAAATTTCACATCAAAACCGAATCGACCATTAACAAAATCAAACCGATTCTAATTTATGGAAACTGTAATCGAACCGAACTAAACCGACTAAAACTGAACTAAAATCGAAATAAAATTGAACCGACCAAATATTTTAAACATATTATATTATTTCTATATGAAAATATATATTATTTATTATATATTCGGTCAATTCGATTTTGTCTGTTAAAATCACATAGAAACCAAAAACCGAACCGACTACTTCGTTTTTGAATTTATTAAAACCGAACCAAACCTAACTTAAACTGAACCGATAGGTTTAAGCGGTTTGGTCGATTTTTTTGTTCAACCCTAGTAAGTAAGACCCGTTCCGCTTTGTTCATGGTGTACAAACCACTACGATCCAGGATGTCCTCAGAAAGAAATGCCTCCACAGGAAACTAGGGAAACTTCAAGATTTGGTCATTGATCCTTTGTTCCTCTGCAGTTAATTGAAGATTCTTCCGTTTATTGGGAACTCGGAATGATAAAAAAATTAGACGACTTTGCAATTGGAGGTAGCTAGAGTTAACAGAATCATAAAACCAAGACCTTGATCGATCACGGATGTCATCGTTAAGTTTCACGTAGCAGACATGAGAATGAAAAAAACATATATCCTTGGTCACCATCATACCAACCACCAAATGCAGAACCCTCACAGTCAAAGGAATGCCAAACATAATAGCCCTCACAGAAGAAGAAACCATTACTCTCCAACCATTAGGACCCATTTGAATAGAAGGAATGCCCAATAAGTCCAAATACTCCCAAAACATCTCTGGGACTGGGAACTGAAAGCCAGAAGAAAACATGCACGAATACAGTACGATGTACCCAGACCTTGGATGATAAGGACTATCGTTATCTCTAGGCAAGATAATCTCGAGGTCGGGTAACAGATTGTAGTCAGAAATAAAGTTGTCCAACATCGCGTAAGAAACTTTCTTGGGAGAAAAACGAGTCTCACAAATAGCTAGTGGCTTACTGCTTAATTTATTGCCAACAAACATCGATGAAAAACACAAAAACAAAGAGAATGAGAAAGGTGAAGGAAGAAACAAACCATAATTTCAAAGATAGCGTAAAAAGGGAAAAACAAACCCATCACATTTCCTTTTATAAAGACAAGCAACGAAAAAACTGCTATGGGATAGCGTGCAAGATATGATGGCTACGTGAAATCCCAAAAATGTGCACAAAAATGAATGGGCAAACAAAGAATCGAGACACCAACCCGTAAAAAGTCACTGACAACATTAAATACAAGGCAATGATGGAATTTAAAGACAAACTGTCACGGAGTTAGTAGCCACATCAACATACCCACTAACTAAGGGGGAGTAGCTGATAATACATCAAAATAGACTAACTAAGGGGGGAGTGGCAAAAAGTATCTGTCACGAGGATATGACGTCCCATCTATTGGACCAACTCATAAGACCTAAGAAGATTAAAGCCAACCATAGAGGCCCAAACAAGGCCCACTGTAAAAAAAACATAATTAAAACCCAAATTCAGGCCCGAACAGATCAAAGCTCAAATCTGAGTCTGACACGAGTTCTCTCATAAAGAAGAGGAACGTTGCACAAAAAAAGTGTTGTGGAGGGAGTTACGCCTCCACGAACGCATCTCCATCAAGGAGGAGACTGTTACGAGAAAAATCTCTTTCCGTTGCGCCTCACATGCTTAAGTCACGCGGAGAATTAACTGCGACCATTATAAAAGATAAAGGAAACATTCGACAAAGGTATGTAACTTTAACTAAGTTTTATCCAGATTTACTTCTTTCTTCAAACAGAGTTGCTGACTTAAGCATTGGAGTGCCTTCGGCCACCAAAAAGGGGGGTCCTTGACAATCTAACATCTGTTTTGCAGGTCAAAATCTTAGGAGGACGAGATTTAGACACATAAGATATAATGGAGTCTTTGGTGTAATATAAGTTGACAACATCTTTCATGGATGCTTAGGCAAAATTTTGGAATAGCTTTGTTAATCATCAATTGAAGAAACTTCATACCTATGAAAGGTAAACATGAATGATAACTTGAATTATCAACCATTTAAATTCTAACCATAAGTCAATCCCACTATAGTATATTGAATTTAACATGAGAAAACACACAAGAACAACAACTAACTCCAGTATACTAGCAAATTGCAAGGTTTTTTTTTTTTTTTAATCTTCTAACATCTCAAAGGTATCAGTAATGGGGTGGACATGAATCAAGATCTAATTAATATTGGAGACTTTGTTTCTTTTGCAGTGAAGAAGAAGTGGAAAGTTTAGAGACTGGAGTTACCTGATGGTCATGATCGACAACAACAACAAGCAACAACAAGAAACGCCCTTCTTCTTCTTCTGTTGACACAATAAGCAAGCAACAATCGGGCTGGAAACAAGGTGCTTAAAACCGAGAAATTTTTTTTGTTCTTAGGGCGATTTGGGTTTCTCTAGGGCATTTCAGTCTTTTATGTTATTTGTTATACACCTTTAGATTAGCTTCATCTTCTAATCTGGAGCGTCCATCTTAAGGATTTTTCACCCTCTCCATAGTGGCTCGTCAAGCCGCCAAGGGAGAGGAACAAACGGCTGGGGAAGGAGGCTCCCCGATTGGTGTAGTCAAACCGCCTTGAAGTTTCTTACAAGCCTTGGGAGTGGTAAGGCAAGCAGCCATTGTAGGAGAACCAATGAAAGGCAACCATTTTCGCAAGGATGGAAACCCAACACTTTCTATGAATATTTTGGAAGCAAAAATATGTGAAAGGTAAGTTGGATCATTTGTCATTGTGCTTAAGTTCTCTAGTTATAGGCCTTCTCTAGAGGCTATTCGCGAATCCATTCATAGATCTTGGGTATTATGGGGGAGTTTACCATGGGGTTGCTGGATGAAAGACATGTTCTTGTCAAATTCCAATTGGAAGAAGAAGTTAATAAGGCTTTGTCACAGAATTCTTTTATGATCTGTGGGGTTAGATTCAAAGTGTTCTGCTGGCATCAAGGATTTAGCCTTAGGGAAGATTCGGTGCTAGCCCCATTGTGGGTGGATCTTCCTAATTTGCCTTTACAGTTTTTCCATCGGTTGTTTTTAAAAGAAGTTGGAGATTCCATTGGGTCTTTTCTTAGAATTGATGATAGCACTTTGGTTTTCACTCGTCTTGGGGTGGCAAGGATGTGCGTTGAGATGGATCTGTCAGAGGAGCTTCCTAGTAGAATATGGTTGGAGATTTCTGGAACCGTGGGTTTTTGGCAAAATATTGTGTATCCAGGCTTCAAATATTGTGAGAATTATGCAAGGATTGGGCATACCTTTTAAGCGTGTAAGAAGAGGTTGGGGATCCGAAAGACAACAAATAAGGGGGAAGATGAAGTGGGCATGGTTAAGTCGAAGGAGGAGCATATGGAAACCCAAGTCATAAAGGAGAGGGATATAGTGAATAAACTGAAAGGCAAGGAAGTAACTAGAGTGTACAAACCGGTCACGAAGAAGGCGGATGATGCAATAGAGGCAGTCGATCCTATGGTGGAGAAGGATGGTCTAAGTGAATGAACAAATGAGGAGGAAGGAGGGGAGGCCGTCCCTAAGAAAATAGGAAACAATTGTATAATTGTGAATAATCCTTTCAAAATTTTGGCAAGTTTGGACCAAGATTTGCAAAAGGAAAAAGGATTTGGGCAATGATAATTTGGTTTCTAAATTGCCAATGGAGTTGGAAAAGCATTCAGATTCTTAGGGAAATAAAAATAAGGAATCGGTTGTTAATTTGGAAGTTAAAGAGCATTCTAATATTTGTTCTAAGTTGGAAACAATTACCAATTTTATTTTTGATTGCAAAGAAGCAGGATATACTTCTAGTGGGATTGAAAAAGCTATACAAGCTGATTTGGAGGAGGACAAGATGGACTCGGTGGATTCCCTAGCTGTAGGTGAGGACGTGGTTGCAGGGACATAACCGTTTGTGGTAGTGAATTCATTGAGAGAGGACTCAGAGGCTGCGACTTCGTTAGTGAAACAAACTGGCATTGTTAAACAGAACAAGAATGTGCACAGTAAATTCACTACCACGCAAAGCCAGGACGCAGAATCAGGGGCTGCAACCGTCCCTGGATGCTTGACAGGGGTCGTATTGACTGGGCGGATTAGAATTTAGGAAGCAGGAGGCATTACTGATTCAGTGCAGGAGGCGTTACTGATTCAGGAAGCAAGAGGCGTTACTGATTCAACGCACATAGGTGTTGCACTGTCGTCACCAGGCAGGCCTTTGGTGCAGGATCAGCATGACGGGGACTTTGTGCGAGGCCTCTCCGATGGCGATTACCAATCCTTAATTAAGATCAATGGTTTGTTGGAAAAAGAAGATATTTTTAAATCCCCTGAATTTGTATCAAACAAACTTGGAGACACTTTGGACAAGGCTATATCTTTGTTCAAAGAAACTAGGCGACTACGGAAGGAAAATTTGAATATTAATACTATTGAGAGTACTAGTGATGATAGTGATGAGCATGAGTCAAATTCCGAGGTTGGTCCACAGGCAGCACTCAACAGGGATTTAGAATTGGTTACTTGCGGTCCTATCATTGGGGATATACCAAGCGATGAAGTTGTTATGCAAGGGTCGAACTCAGAAAGTGCACAGGCGCCTATTGCGCACTCGGGTTTTGTTTTAGTGGAGGAAAAAGAGGATTCGAAGTTCAGTCCGTCTATTGCGAACTATTTGGTTCGTCAGGCTAACAACGAAAATGAACAGGAGTCCGATACCAACAATTCGGATGACAACAGTTCGGATGAAGAAGATTTGGATGAATACACCATCAGGTTTAAATAAAGACAACATACGATTAATGAAAAGATTCGATAAGAGGAATATGACAATACAAAATACGATGGATCAAGATTGCTTCAAAGACTTCAAGGCTTTTCCTCGAAGATCATCTAGAATGAAGAAACGTAACAACAAATACAGACTTTGATCTAGGGATTTTGGTCAGTCTAGATTTGATATATTTGTCTAGTTTCTGTTTTCCTTCCCACTTTGTTATTATATCCCATTTTGGGACAAGTAATTAAGGTCTAACATCCCATAGTTGCCTCTCCATAGCGGAGATTTAAAATTAAAAATAAAAAGCAAAATCGGCCTTTCTCCCAGTCTTAGAAGAGTCATAGAGGAGGGGGAGTAGCAGAGGAGGAGGAGTTGTAGGGGAGAAAGAAGAAGAGTGGAATTTGGAGGAGGAGTTGCACGGGTTTAAGAAGAAACGTAGTTGGTTTTATCTTACCGGGCTGGGCCAATTACTTGATGGGTTTCAAAAATTGTAACCGAGGATCAGACCGGAAACATCGGTTCGAGCCAGTTTTTAGAATCGAATATCAAATAACAAATAAAAAATTGATCCGAACCAACCTGTTCGGTCCAACTTTCAGTCTGAAATACCCACTTCTAGCAAGGACGGGCAAATAGCTTAAAAATAATTGTCTAAAATCTCGCCGGCTTGTGGAAAGCCTATTGTCCTTTGATCCGCGTCCGCTTTCTACTATCCATGATAGTGGATAGTTTTATCTATTTTGGAAGGATAGATAGGAAATGAATAAGAGTTACATTGCCAAAGGTGTGTATCAGCTGAGTTGAGAGTTGATAGAGGTGTAACAGATGGTATCACACGTCACGAATTCAAACCAATCAGGCCCATGGGGTGAGGAGGGTTAAGGGTGAAAAAAAAAAGAAAAAAAGAGAGAGTTGGCTATTAATTTGGGTGACAAAAATGGATAGGGATGGAAAAATTTCTCCATCTTAGCCTCCCGTCGATCCCCACCATTAGAGATGGTATAACTGTAGACAAGTCCCAATCATCATGCTGATTCTGGATCATCATTTTCGGGATAGTGCATATTTGAAGGCACCCTGGTGAAAGAGAAGAATCCAGAATATAAAATACACCCATCCACCACTCTTATTGCACAGAGACTCACAGCTGTCAGTTGCGACTCCGAACTCACAGGATGGGCACCACTGCTCGTGCTCTCCTCACTTGCTCCTCACTTTCTCCAACCAAGCTCACTCGTCGATCTCCAACCAACAAAACCCCTAAAAGCTCCCCTTCTAAATCTACTCCTCTTCTTCGAAAAAACCCTAATAATTCCACTCCTCTTCTTCCCCGCCTCCTTCTCAACACAAATTCTTCCGTCGACATCAAATCCTATTCCATTTTCCCCAAATTTGACCTCACCACTGTTTCCTCCTCCTCCTCCTCCTCTTCTTCTTCTTCTTCTTCTTCTTCTTCTGCCCTAGATTCTTTCTTGGTCTTCTGCACTTCTCTCGCTCTCTCATTCTCTCTTCTCTTTGCTAATGTGGATTCGGCTGCAGCTTTCGTTGTTACTCCTCCGCGCAAATTGCAGGGCGAAGAGCTCGCCACTGTTCGCTTGTTTCAGGACAACACGCCCTCTGTTGTTAATATTACCAATCTAGCGGTGAGGTAAGTCCATTTTTGCCAAATTCATTTCAATTTCTCTGGAGTTGTTCAGTGTACATTGGATGGATACCATTAGAGATTTTGATTGATGGGTTTGCGTTTTTTATAGGCAGGATGCATTCACCTTGGATGTGTTGGAGGTCCCACAGGGATCGGGGTCGGGCTTTGTTTGGGATCAAGATGGTCACATTGTTACCAATTATCATGTAATCCGTGGTGCCTCAGATCTCAGGTTGGTTTCCTGATCAGTTTCAACTGTGGATTTCTTGTATGGTGTTAACTATTTGTATAAGGTTAGCATTTTCTCAGACTTGTAATATAACAATAGTAGTTTAGCTAGATTAGTTTATGGTTGAGTGGGTGAGCAAGAGAGACCAAGAGGGACAAAAAAACTAGGTGCAGTAGGGGAGCATTGAATTTATATAATTTTTATTTTTTTATTTTGGGGAACTAATTAGAATGAAATCAAAATGACTTTAAAAAGTGTGTACTATAAACTTGGTAATTATGTAGATTTGATAGTGCATCAAAATATATAAATGATAGACATGATGGTGGGTTGAGAGATGCATATATTTATTTTGCACATGTTAGTCTACAAAGGACAATGTATATTATGCTTTTAATTAAAATTTTTTTTTAATTTTTAATTTGACACTCATTTATACCTATTAGAGTTAGGCCATCATTTTGAAAACTAATTGAGTTTAACACTCATTTTTTTTTTACGGAACTGTTAAGTCCATGTGATTGACCGATCAAAACTAATTTTTTTTTACCATTTTGCCCTAAAACCAAAATTGTCCCAGCCCTCATTTCTCTTCTCTTTTTTTCTTCCTGCAACTCTTCTCCTCTCTGTCTGCAATATCCCTACCCCCAAATCACAACCCCCATTGACACCACCATCACCTCTACAGACCGAGAGTCTTCTGGAACAACTGGTTTCCTAAATCGATGAATCCAACAATCACAACACCACTGCTTATGTAAAACAACTTTAGGATGGGAATGAGGCAAAACCATGCCATCCACAGCTAAGTTTGTTATGGCAAAGGATATGCCAAGGATGTTCAGTCCTGGAAAGTCAGAAGTTGTTACAACATTCATAGACGAGTGCAGGAAGTTGTCAGTATCTTCAACACGACTCAGTTTCGAAGTCTTGAAGTCAGAAGCCTCGACAATGGATGGATTCTTGAAGACAAAACCATTGACAAATGTTCGTAGGAGTTGCCATTGGGCATGCGTCTTGGACTGGTCTGTCATCTGCTAAGCAGGTTGTAATAAAGAGAAAGAGGGAACAAAGAGGGAGAACTGCTTTCATGGTGTTCCCCTTATGGTAGAATTAGCCTTGTTGGTTGCTCTATCTAGTTCAACTAAGGAAAGACTTCGTTCTAATGGAAGTATTATCTTATAGTTGGAGTACACTAATGGATTTGATGTGGATTATGTTAAACGAAACAACTCTAGCATCGTTTGATGTTGATTGTTCTTGGAAGACAATCTCAACTGTGCAAATTGTCATGATAATGTAAAGCTAGATGTGAAGATTGCCAATAGGTAGGAAGTTGCTTTCAGGAATTTAAGGACACTTGAATATAGGTGTAGCCATCATTTCTATACAAAATTGCAAATTTTGTATGATGGCTTCTTGTACAAGATGAGCCGCCCAAGGCTAAATAAAATATTTTCCAGCATGATGTTTTCACTCTCATCTTCATTGTCTACTTCGAATATAATTTTTTTTCTTCTGATGTTTTATCAACTAGAATGTTATTATTTGACCAGTAAAGGAGTTGAAAGAACAACAGGTACTAGGGTGGTACCTGAATTTGCTAAAATGTATGGTTGCTGCATTGTCCTAGGTAACAAAGAGGTTGTGATTTGGGGATGAGGGATTGAGATTTGGGGGTGGGGTTCCTATTGGCAGGGAGAAGAAGAGTTGCAGGGAGAAAGGAGAGGAGAAATGAGGGGGTGAGGCAATTTTGGGTTTTATGGCAAAATGGTCCAAAAATTAGTCTTCACTGGTCAATCACGTGGACTTAACGGTTCCGTAAAAAAATGAGTGTTAGACTAAATTAGTTTTCAAAATGAAGGCCAAACTCTAATAGGTATAAACTATTGAGTGTCAAACTAAAAAAAACCCTTAATTTAATGCCAAAAAGGGGAGTTGTGTGAAACTAAATAACATATGATTCGGTGAGTCATGTGGGGAACATTTAGAGATAGGATATAAAAGACTTAAAAAACTTAAGAATTAAAGAACTAACGAAAGGTTTCCTGTAAAGCAAAGTCAAGAATATTACAAAAGACATGGTAAGAGATAGTTTGAGTTTAGATAGCTAGATAAACGTTTCCCCCACAAATCTACTCTGGGCTACAGTCTTGGTGTACCAACTAGTGGCTTCACCCTTTAGTTGGTGAATAAAATTCACATGAAGAAAAAAATGCTATTTGGAAAGCTACATTATTGTCGAAGGGTGGTAGATTGGTGCTCATTAGGAGCACACTGACAAATATGCCTATCTATTATATGTTGTTCCATATGACTGTCCTCATTGCTAAATGTATTAGGAAGATTATAAACTTTCGTTGGTGTGGTGGGAAGGACGATAAAGGATTCCATGCATTAAATTGGCAGTTGATGCGCACACCTAAACATACCGGTGATTCAACTGCTACGGTTGATGAATGACGCATTATTATGCAAGTGGATGTGGAGATATGGTGCGGAAGGGAAATGTCTAAATATTATCGTATTATTGATATTATTAAAGAAAAGTATGAGAATTCAGGCACAAGGTGGCTTCCTAACATCCAATGACGTCTATGGTATTAGTAAGTGGAAAACAATATCCAATTATAAGGATGAGTTTGTCTAACGGGTCGATGTGGTGTTAAGTATAGGTGGTAGTGTTAGTTTTGGAAAGATGTTTGGGTGAGGGAAGTAGCTTTTAAAGATAAATTCCCAAAGAGTTTCGCTTTATATGATAGGAAGGAGGGTGGTGTGGCTGAGTTTGGCAAGCAAATTAATGTGTATTGGCATTAGAGTTTTCACCTTTGCAGGGGTACGCTTTCAATTGATGAGATGGATGAGTTTGATCTCTAGTTTGTCGGGCAGTGTATCCTTGGGACAAGATAGTGATATGTGGGATTTGACAAGGAGAAAGATTTATTTATTGGAGCGTTTTACTCGAGATTGTCTATGGATTAGTAACTTGAAGTGCATTATAATCTCCCATTGAAGCTAGTATAAAAGGGGTACCTTCAAAATTGATATTTTTTTTAAGAATAAAAACACCTTCATTAAAAAAGAGAAAGAAATGATAGATAACAATTGAGCGAGCAACTCCTAAAAACAACACAATAAACAACAAATACAAAACAACTAAAGAAAACTTCCAATCAATCCCCAAAAAAACTAGTCACTAAAAAAGCAATCAGTCATGGTGATGAGAGAATTCCACATTGAACAGTTCAGAAATAGGGAGTGTGGCACAGTTGCACGCAGGACAGACATAATCATGATCATCTTCGAAAGAGATCCTGAATCAATTTTGTTTCCACCAAGAATGTGGTTGTTTCTATCTTTCTAGATAACTCATAAAATGATCAGGATTTTGTCCCAAATTTATTGCTTGCGTGGAGGCAGTTGTCTAGACTTCCATTGAATGAACCGTTGCATAAGGGACAACTGATGAACAAGTCATCAATGGATTCTACCTCACATTCGCAAAAACACATCTATTTGGAGGAATATGCCCATGCTTTGACAGATTATTAATTTTGACGATTTTACCATAAGCAGGGGTCCAAAGAAAGAAGTTGTGCCTTGGCGGAGTTTGCTTTTTCCCATATGCACTTATCACTTCATCATTGAGGGCAACTAACCGTGGGAGGTCAAGGAGCTCAATCATATTGCGGACTTCAATCACTTATCCTTCCAAAAATTTACACAATACCCTCGACACCATTAAAAGTGTCTTGTTGCATGTGGACTGTTGTTGGAATAGGCTCTCATGAAAGGTTTAGATGGCTCAAAGGATATGGATGTTGAGGTGAAATGCACCTTTTGTGAACTATATCCGAAATTTTCAATTTGATATTCTTTTGCATTGTAGATAGGTCAATACGATGCAAATGCATTTCTTACAATTGTTCAATGTGAGTTGGAAGGTCACCATTTTGTAACACCACAAACATTGATAATAGATTTTACCTTAAAAGAGCAATAGGAAGAGAAGAACATAAGAGATCAATGGATGAGGTAGAGTAGCCTATTGAAAGGAAGAAGGGTCTGTGAAAAAGAGAGGTTGTGAAGGGATAGCAGACCGACACTCGTTCCGAGGTTGGGATTTGACAAAGAAACATTTTGGTATTTCGTTTTTTTTGGAGATCAATTCTTCAAAACTTTAAATGCCCTATGGAAACTAGTAACATTATCGTGTATTTCATAAGTAATGCAATTGAATCATGTCGACGTATCTCATATGTACAAGGGGTGCTAGGTAGTTGGCCACTTACAACCAGATTAGTTGTATGCTTGTTTAATTATTTTCAACCACCATGTACGCTAACTAAGGATGTACAAACTCTTCGAAAAATTTGTTGTATCCGTGTTCGAAACGTATTCCGACACCATCACTCATTCGACACGTGTCAGACACTTGGTCAACGTGTCGGCAGGGTTAGACACATGGTTAATGTGATCAACGTGTCAAACACTCTGACACACCCGAGACTCGGTCAGGACATAGTTAAGACTCAAACAACCAACTTTATTTTATTTTTTATTTTAGATGGACTCAAATAACCACCTTATTTGAAGATTGCTAGTCCATCAGAAGTGATAAACTTTCAATTACGATTTAAGAGTTAGAATAGAAAGGGCGATGAAAAACCACTGAAGCATGGAGGTAGTTTATGCTTCTTAATCTTTGTTTATTCTTCTCGCCTCTCTCTTTACTTTGTTTTTTTTTTTTACGACAGAGTGTCAACTTCTTCTACACTTTTATATATTTTTCTTCTATTGTTCTTTCTTCATTTTTTTTTCTTGCAATATTGAGATGAATATGTATTTCATTTTCATCAACACTCTTCATATTCTTTTCTATTTAAATTATTTATTTATTGAATTGTCTCTACGAGAGACCTCTTATTTATGATAAAGATTTAGGGTTTATAAATACACTCCAAACTACGACATGATATCGCATATATAACAATACAGTAACTTAAATCCTAACACTCCCCCTTAAGCTGGAGCATAGATATTAAACATACCCAACTTGGAACTTAAATCCCGGAATGTGGAAGGAACCAATGGTTTGGTAAGAATGTCGGCTAGTTGGTCGCTAGAACGAACATGAGGAATAGCAGTCTGTATACTCATAACGAAGTTGCGAATAAATTGGCCACCAACTTCAATATGCTTTGTTCGCTCATAAAAACAAGATTGTTGACAATAAAAATGGCAACTTGGTTGTCAACATTCGCATTGGAGCTGGAACAGTAATACCCATATAGAAAGTAAGTGAGGAACCCATATCATCTCGGAAGCGATATGTGCCATGGCGCAATATTCTACTTCAACATTAGAGCGAACAACCACATTTTACTTCTTATTACGCCAAGTAACAAGATTTGTACCCACAAATATACAATACCTAGAAGTGGATGCCCAATCAGCATTACTAAATCCAGTAACAATTAAGGTAGTAGGACGATACAAAAGTCCATTACCAGGATCCTTCTTCAAATAGTGAAGGATGCGACATATAGCATGAAAGTGAGGCTTCCTAGGAGCATGCATAAAGCGACTAACAACGCCATTGCATCTGTTATATCTGGTCAAGTAACGGTAAGATATATCAACTTACCAACTATAGACGACGATAGCGCCCAACATCCTCAAATAGCTCCCATTGCTCATCATCAAGTTTAACATTAGGATTCATGGGTGTATCAACAGGTCGAGAACCCGAAGAAGGCAATGCCAAAGAAGTTCACTCTGCCAAAATTCGAAGTATACGGTGGCACCACCGACCCGACTGATCACTTAAGACACTTTCACCATATGATGGCTTTAAAGGAAACCACAGAGTCGATCCTGTACAGAACGTTCCCAACTAGCCTCACTTTCATAGCAATCAACAACTTACTGCCAAGGCCCAAGGTCAATAGATTTTTTCCAGGCCTTAGCCACTGCTTTCATTACCAGATTCATCGGGAGCCAATAGATGAGGAAATGAGCCCATTACCTTATGCACATCCGGCAAAAGTCGGACGAAATAATACAGGATTATGTTGCTCGTTTCACCAACGAACTAACAATGATTGATGAATGCAACGACGATATAGCTGCTGCAACTTTCGTCGCAGGATTGAAGAGAGGTACATTTTTCAATGCTCTTAACTTGAAATCTCCAAAAGGCATGGCGGTCTTGCTAGTCAAACTGAACAAAAACTTCGAATCAACTGGGGTGTCAAGTTAGCGAAGTAAAAGTGGGACAAACGAGTTAACTAAAAAGAAATGACTTCGAGTCGACCAGAGTGTCGCACGAAATGAAGCAAAAGTTAGACACCCGAGTTAAGTTGAACAAAATTTTTTAATCGACCGAGGTGTCGAGTTAACGAAGTAAAAGTTTCAACTAAATGAAACGGCTTTGAATCAAGTAGAGCGTTGCACCTTGAACGAAGCAGCCAATTGAACGAAGCAACTTCATATCACGACAAGCTAGCAAAGCAAGATATTGGGCGAATAATTCAAAGGAGAAAATACGCAAACAAAATAGCCTTCCACAATAATTTAGAAACAACAAGTACAAGATCAAGGCATGCACACTAAAGCATGGGAAAAATCAAACCCGAACGATTAGTACAAACATATGTGAAACATCAAATGCAAATTTCAAGACAATGACAAATGAACTAATTCTATTCATTCAAAGCATATTGAAGATTAAGAGGAAACATTTAAAATTTGCTCAACTACAAAAGCAACAACAGAAGATTAAGGGAAAACATTTATAACATCCTTGACAATATCACCCGTAGGAGTCGGATCAACAACATGGACTCCATCATCATCATCATCAAAGCCCCTTCCCGAGATTTTCGGGGTCGGCTACATGGATTTTGGTTCTCCAAGCAATGCGATCTTCCCACATTTCCTCGTCTAATCCAAGCTCAATGATTTCTTCATTCACCGTCTTCATCCAAGTTTTAAACGGTCGTCCCCTCTATCTACACCCTCCATTAACTTGCCAATCTAAACATTTTCTAATTGGCGCCGTGCTTGGTCTCCTCCGCACATGACCAAGCCAAGTTAAACGTCTTTCTCTAATTTTGTCCTTTATGGGCGCTACACCTAAGTATCTCCTAATTCTTTCATTTCTAATTTTATCCTTACGAGTTTTACTACACATCCACCTTAACATACGCATTTCTGCTACTGCCATCCTATACGTATGTTGTCCCATAATAGCCCAACATTATGAACCGTATAGCATGGCTGGTCGAACAATTGTCTTATAACATTTCCCTTTTAGCCTTGCAGGCATCCTTCTATCGCATAGTACTCCTAACTCCATTCTCCATTTCAATCACTCAGCTTTAATCCTATGGTCTACATCTTCTCCAATAGCCCCATTCTTTTGAATTATAGATCCTAGATATCGAAAAGCCTCACACTCTGGGACCTCGACACATTCGATCTCAATTGCATTACTTCTCCTTCTTGGTTCACACCCAAAGTTGCACACTAGATACTCCGTCTTCGAACGGCTAATTCTAAAACCTTTACTCTCTAAAGCCTTCCGCCACTTAACTAATTTCTAACCTAAACCTGCACTAGTCTCATCCATTAAGACAATATCATCTGCAAATAACATGCACCAAGGTACATCTTCTTGTAGATGTCTCGTTAACTCATCCATGACCAAAGCAAAGAGATATGGAATGTAGTCCTGACATTGAAAATTCACTAGACATCTCACCTACTGAGTGGACATTTGTTACAACCCCTTCATACATATCCTTAATGATATCGATATAACATGGAGACACTTTCTTCCTTTCAAACACCCACCAAATTAACTCCCTAGGGACCCTATCATATGCTTTCTCCAAATCAATAAAAACCATATGCAAACTCTTACGTGCCTCTCGATATTTTTCTATAGTTTGCCTAAGCAGGAAGATGGCCTCCGTAGTAGACCTATCCGGCATAAATCCAAATTGATTTTCTGAAATCGTAGTTAAACTCCTAAGTCTTTGTTCTATAACTCTCTCCCAAAGTTTCATCGTATGACTCATAAGCTTTATCCCTCTGTAGTTCGAGCAATTCTGGATATCCCCTTTGTTCTTATAAATTGGTACCACAATGCTCCGCCTCCATGAATCTGACATTTTTCTAGTTTTCAAAATCCTATTAAAGAGTTTAGTTAGCCAGTGAATTCCAACGTTTTCCAGACATTTCCATGCTTCAATTGGTATATCATCTGGTCCAATGGCCTTCTCTTCATTCTTTTTAAAGTTTCTCTCACCTCTGTGGCACTAACTCTGCGATGGATCACGCGATCTCTCCCTTCCTGTGAAGCATACCCCTCCAAGTTTAACTCCCCTACATGTGTTCCATTGAGTAGGTTCCAAAAGTAATCCTTCCATCTATCTAAAATCGCTTTATCCTGCATTAAAACTCTTCCATGCTCATGCTTAACACACTTGACATGACTCAAGTCCCTAGTTTTTTGTTATCTAGCTTTAGCTATCTTGAAAATATCTCTCCCATTCCTTCGTACCTAGCCTATTATAAAGAGCATCATACGCTCTCTTCTTAGCTTCTCCTACTGTTCTACTACTCAACTTCTTAGCCTGCTTATAAAGCTCATAAGACTCTAGGCATCTATATTTTTGCCACACTTTAAAGCATCTTTTCTTTTTCGCAATGGTCTGTTGCACATCAGCGTTCCACCACCATGTCTCCTTACCATAGAAACCTCCTCTTTTGGCCTGTCCTAGCTCTTCCTTCGCACATCGTCTTATTCGGTTTGCCAAATGTTCAAAAAGATTCACAATACTAGTCCTATCCTTTGGTTATAGATTCTCTCAACTCTCTGAAACTGACTGGCCATCCAAAATTATCTTTCTAAATCTTTGGCACACATCTCCCTGTAAGGTCCACCACTTAATTCTCGGTCTAACCTGTTCTACAGCAATACGATCCTTACTCTTAAGACAAAAATCGAGAACTAACAGCCTATGTTGGTTTGTCAGACACTCCCCTGCTATAACCTTACAATTTTTACACCTACCTAAATCGTGTCTCTTCACAAGAAAATAATCAATTTGACTTCTATTACGCCCACTCGCAAAGGTCATCAAGTGATCTTTCCTCTTCTTATAAAAAGTATTTACGATCCCAAAATCCTGAGCTAAAGCAAAATCTAGAATAAAAATCCCCGCAGTGTTTCGATCCTCAAAGCCTTGACCTCCATGTACCCTCTCATACCCAACTCTATCCGTACCGACATGACCATTCAAATCTCCGCCTAGGAAAACCCTATTTGAAGAGAAAATTCCAAGAACTAACTCCTCTAAAGAGTCCCAAAAATCCTTCTTAGTCTCCTCGTCCAAACCCACTTGGGGTGCATACACACTAATAACATGCACTATCTCTAGTTCTAAAGCTAATTTAATACTTATGATTCTATCCCCAAACCTCCTAACATCGACTACTGCATCCTTAAAAACGTTATATACCACTATTTTCACCCCGTTCCTAGTGCCATCTTTACCAGAATAGAAGAGTTTGAACCCTCCTAAATCTTTAGCCTTGTTCCCCTTTCATTTTGTCTCTTGAAGACAAACTATGTTTACTTTCCTCCTACGCAGGGCATCACTAATTCTATTGTCTTTCTCGTCAAAGTTCCTATGTTCCAAGAGGCTAATCTAATCATTCTATCTCTAGCTCTAACTTGGACTAGCTTTTTTACTCGCCCCCGTCCAGAATGGTGCGAGAACTCTTGCCTATTTAACACTACAGTCGGGCGCCGCTGCAGCGCGCCTTGCTCATTTGTTACTACACCCGAGCGTAGGTGCAGCGCGTTGCTTATAGCGGGGGACGCCATATCCTTCTGCATTAATCTTTTTGAACCAATATCCATGAAAAGGGATGTGATGGGTTTTTTACGGTTGGCTATCACAAGCCTAACACCAACCCTCCTCCTTTATTCGGGCTTGGGATCGGCCGTAGCAACGGGCGGAGTTACAACATGGACTCCTTCAAGAGAAAAAAGCGGTCCTTCAGCCAGTGGGACACCAGGAGGATCTTCAGCGGCATCTTTCATGCCATCAAAAGTCTGATGCACCAGAAGACGATACTGGGTCAAATCGACACCAAGACCCTCGATATAATCCAAAAGTTTGTCCGATCATCAACGTGTTGCCAGTCTGCCACCTCCATAACATGGAGTCTATCCTTAACAGAAGCAAGTTCACTTCTTACCGCGATAAGTTGATCCTCGGCAGTAGAAAGCATCGCAGAGGAATAGCCTTGACCTCATCAAGCGAAGACAACAATTGCTTCGCCCTTTTCTCAACAACGCGATTTTTAGAGTTCTCTATCATGGCCCATGCAATCTCATTGTGGAGCGCCTTCTTAGCAGAAAACTCATTTTCCACATCGAGCAAATGTGTGCGAACGCCTTTTAGGTCAGCTCTTAGAGATTCGAGTGCAGCCACATACCGATCCCGTGCACCTTTCACCTCGTTCAGCGACGCCCGAGCAACTTCAGCCGCCTTGGTTCGTTCAGAGCATCGCGCTTTTAACGCGTCATACTGGTAAAGAACATGGGAAAACACCAGGACAAGCACGGAAAACTTCGCCAAAAAAATCATAAGATTGTGATTGACCTGACGACTCAAACCCGTCGCCCCTGCATAAGCGAGATGAGTCATTCCCTCAATTACAAGCCTAACACCATACTCAAGGTAAAGGTTCGGATTTAGTACGGACATCGGGGGCCTTTCTACCGATTGCCTGTGCCATTCATTTATCAGCTTGCGTGCATCATCCTGCACATCAAGACAAGAAAACCAACATAATTTTTCACCCTATTAAACTTGGATCTATGCATAAGTAGGTTCCTTGAGGCCAGACCTCGTTTGCCAATTTCTTCAGATTGAACAACAACCAACTAGAACATCTTGTCATCCAAAGACCAATGATCCTCTTCAGAACACTTGACAATATCAAGACCACCATAAGCAGCGATAAGCCTCTTTTCACCATCATCCAAGGGACAAACAATATGCTTCTCACTCCTCTCCAAACCCAACCTCAACTATTCCGCCTCCTACGGAGAGCAACGGTCCTCCCTCGAAGGATCTCTGTCCATAAAATCTGAATAAAGAGTCATGCGACGCACATAATCAACAAGTTGTTTCTTTTTTGGCATGTGATCGGAAGATAGAAACAACTGCTTCGACGGACTAATTGGCCTCGTCACTTTCCTCCTTCTAGAAGGACCAATAGCAGTACGAATAGGAACATCGAGATCTGTAACATCAAATTTCATTTCATTGCCGACAACAATCCCCGCAGCTTGCCTTGCAGTCAACAAAGCCCTTTCATTCTCATTCATGATGTATAGGCCACTGCGTCTCACCATATCATCAGTAACATAGGAACCCAATGGGACCACCGAAAGCCCCAAGAAACGCTCACTGTTAATCTGTTCCTTAGCAGTCAATTTCATATTCCGATGTTTGAGAGGAACTCAGAAAGCCCTTACTATCGAAAGACCACGCAAATTGAAGTGGTCAAAACCAACAGACGCATAGAATCAATCCCGCGACCACCTCGTAATGTCGTCATTAAGGTTATCAAAACACGCATGAGAATATATAAAACAAGTATGGTTAGACGTCATGTTGAACTCCATCAAGGAATGCAAGATTCGAGATGTTAAAGAAATACCAGAAAGAATTGCTCTAGCATACGTGGCAACCAGTGTAGTTAAGGCGGCGGGGAGGCAGATGAGCTTGAAAACGCCTCAAAGGCGAGGCGGACGCCTCACTTCACTGAGGCGGTCTTTAACATTTTTTAAAGATTTTTATTATAATAAATTGAAACACATTTAGATAAGTAATATTCATCATCATTTTGATAACTTGCATATGCCAATATGTACAAAAAGTCATACAACTATTTAAAATTAAAATGAAAACATGATAAAGTTGCATAGCATAGCAAAAAGATGCACTACATAAGTGTACTTAACTTGCCTATCCACTAAATCACTAAAAAAGAAACAAACAAGAAAAACATCAAAGCATAATGTAAACTAGTTCATCAACTTCTCATTGGTTTAACTTTAGAAATTTGAAACAGTGTTTGGAAAATTGCAATTTGGCGAGGCATCGCCCAATAGGTCTCATTGGTTTAACTTTGGAAATTTGCATCAAATTTCAATCCATATGCTAAAATATTACTATCCATACACTGAAATATTACTTATATTTGTTTATTGTGAAGAAAAAAACGCAACATAACAAATCATATAACAAAAAGGAGCAGAATAGATTATATAAAAAAAAAACAGAACTGATCATTAAAAAAAGGAGTAGAACAGATGATATAAAAAAGGAGTAGGATAAATCATATAAAAAAAAGGCAGTAGAACATATCATATAAAAAAACACAGCAGAAATTGCAGAACAGATCATATAAAAAAACACAGAAATAAGAGGGAAGAAGAAGAGGAAGAACAGAGGAAACATCTTGATATGAAAGAGGCAACACCTAATTTGATGGAGAGGAACCTGATTAGAAAGAGAAGAACACACACGGCAACAACAATTAGCCCCCAAGGAGTCGTTATCTTGTCTAAAACTCTAAATACCCTCCTCTTAACCTTAAAAGACAAGTGGGCTGCAATAGGCTTTTGGTTTTTAAGCTATAAATGGGCTGAGGCGGTCCGAGGTGGACGCCTCACTTCACCGCTCCGCCTTGCATCATTTTGAGGCGTCTCTTTGCCAAAACGCCTCAAGGCGCGCCTAGGCGTCCACCTTAACACTGGTCGTTAGTAGGCATCGTAAACAAGGGAGAACAAACGAGAAAAAAGAGGTAGTAGAATGAAAGAAATAACACTACAGATGGCTTAAAAAAATAGTAGCCACAACACCTTTTAACAAGGATGCACCGACTCTCCGAAAAACCTCCGTATCACGCGTCAAATGCGTGTCGGACACGGATTCGTGCCCGACACGCACTAGACACGTATTGGACACGGGGTCAATGGTCTGGACACGGTCCAGACTCGGCCAGACACGGTCCAACACGGTCTAGACATGGTCAAAATTCGTTGACTGTAAATTTTGCAAATAAATCAGATGATCGATCTATCATTCCTCCTACAAAGGCAAACCCTAACTCCCACAAACCCACACAGAGAGCAGAGAATCGATCGAGAGACGGAAGTAGATAGATCGAGAGACGGAGGTATAGAAAACTCTGAACAGAGAATCAATCGATTACGACAGAGAGGAGAAACCAGTTTCGACAGGGGGATAGATCGATCGACAGGATCTATGGCGTCCTCATCAACACTAGGTACCTTCGATCGATCGATTTCGTTTGTTTTTCTTTCCTGCGATTTCTGCTATTTTCTTTGTTTTTTGCTGTTTTTTTCCTCCGATTCCTGAGATCGATCGATCCTGCGATTTCTGAGATTGATTGATACCTAAGATTGATTCTTGCGATTTATGAGATCGATCGATCGATTCCTGAGATTGATTTCTGTGAACGATCGATTCGATCGATCCTGCGATTTCGTTTTTTTTTGTTTTTGTTTTTATTGTTTTCCCGTGATTCCTTTTTTGCTACGATTTCTTTTTTTTATGTATTTCGTTTCTTATTTTTTGTCTTCCTGCGATTTTTTTTGTTGTTGTTTTTTCTCTTTTCCTTCTCTGCATATATATGAAAGCATGCATGAAATACTTCAAATATTTGAGCTTGCACCTATTGGTTGAAAAGTTTGAAAACTAAAGAATAAAATAAAACCGGTTTTAGGCCAAGTAACCGGAGATGATCTTTGGAAGCATGTGACAATAATAAGAAGACCAAGTGAAGGTGGGGGAAACCTTAGATGGCGGTATAACTTTTGTCAGAAAGAGTATACGGGATCTCTTACTAGATTGAAGGACCACTTGTTGAAGATAACAGGTTGTGGGATAGTTATTTATGCCCAATGATGCACGGACTCGGACTTGGATACTGGTGAGTTTTTGAAATTATCAATTTACATTTTATTTACATTATCAAGTTAATGAAATTATATTGCTTATGCTTTATGAGTATGACTTGAGCAGTTGGGCTTGACTTTATGATGCATTTGTAAATTTGAATGAATGAATTTGAATGTTTTATTGATATGTTTGGATTGTTTAATAGTATTATTAATTTATTTATGATTTTATGTTCTTATGAGTTACAAAAAAATGTATTAAAAAATTAAGTTTGACCGTGTCGCCAAGTCATCGAGTCCTATTTTTTTGAAAATTGCCGAGTCGCCGTGTCGTATCCGAGTTCGAGTCCGTGCATCCTTGCCTTTTAAGTGGCTGAAAACGAAGAGACCGCTTACGGAGCGACATACAAGACATAATGGCGCATTAAAAATATGCACGAAAACGTTTAGACAACGAACTTACCGAGACGATCAGCAACTAAAAGTTATCAAGGTCAGTGCAAAAGCACAATCGACATATCGTCACACATTTAGTGCACGTCACCTTACCCACTAACTAAGAGGTTAAGAGGGGAGTAACTGATGATATATCAAAATAGACCGACCATCACGATCGTACATATGGCATAAAGCTCCATCACGAGAATACAACGCTCAATCCATTGGGTCAGTTAATAAAGCCCAAAAGGATTGAGGACAATTATAGAAACTCGGAATAGGCACATTTCTAAGGAAGCGTAAGCAAGATCCGAATTCAGGCTTAGAAGAATCAAAGCTCAAATCCAAGCCCGTTATACGTTCTCTCATAAAGAAGAACAATGCACCAAGAAAGAGCGTTGGAGGGACCTACGCCTCCACGAACGCATCTCCCTTAAGGAGGAGACTGTTACAGAAACATCTCATTCCGTTACGCCTCACATGCTTAAGTCACGCAAAGAGTTATTTACGACCATTATAAAAGGTAAAGAAAATTTTTGACAAATGTATGCAATTTTAACTGAGTTTTGTCCAGATTTACTTCATTATTTTAGCAGAGTTACTGACTTAAGCATCGGAATGCCTTCGGCCACAAAAAATGTGATTTTTGGCAGTCTAACAGTGGTTTTACATGTCAAACTCACAGGAGGATGATTTTTGGACGCATCACTTATAACCACGAAGAGTAGAATCCAAACCAGATAATAAAGAAGCTACCATAAACTCCTATTGCGCTTGTTGGGTTTTCAAATTGTAGCGAGGGATCGATATTGCAAGAGTTGTTCCCACAACATTTTTGGAGATGTATAACACGTGGGAAGATACTTTCAATTTTGCTTCATGTTGAAAATTTGCTCATAATTCATATACTCGAGAAACGTTTTTCTTATTGAGAATGAATTGGCCAAAGAGTCCTAAATGTTCTTGGAAGAGGTACAAAATACAACTGTTTTGACAACTTGTGCCTTCATACTATGCCACAACCAACCCATAACTATCGAGTCTTCACACATCTAATCCTCATATCCTTTATCCTTAGGTATGGGTGGATTTTCAATCAAATATTTTAATTTTTTCAAGCCTCGAAAATGAACTTTCACTCCATGTTTCCATTCCAAATAATTTGTATCATTTAATTTTGTAGTCGCAATTGAGCGAAAAATTTCATCATACATCTTGGGTTCAACCATAGTTATGGTCAGTCAATCAACAAACAAGTGTGTGACTATCAAACATGGACATAAGAGAATAAAAATCAATACCAACATTGAAGATTTTCCAATGAAAATAGCACTAACCAATTCATTCTAGTGCTAAGAATGAGAACATATCAAGTTTGTCTGTCCATAGTAGGGCTGGGCAAGTACGGATAACCGGCCCAAAACCTAAAAATCGAAAACCGGCCCGAAAAATTTGGGCCCGTGGTTATGAGACCCGAAATCAGACCGAGTTGACCGGCTAATCGAGGTCCCGGTTAACCGAATTACGGGCCGGTTTCAGGCCGATCTCGGTCCTAAGAGCAACATTCAGACAATAATTGAAACCTAAATCCTTCTACAGTAACCCACATACAATAAAAAGTACTTACAAAATTATATCAAAAAATTAAAAAAAAACCATACAACAAATTACAAAAAAAAAAAAAAAATCGGTCTAAAGATCTGAGATTTGGAAGGTGGAGATTTCTGATCGAAGATCTGATCAAAGATCTGAGAAGATCTTGTTCGATCTGAGAGGCACTTGATTCGTTCGTTCTGAGAGGCACCTGATTCGGCCGATCTCGTTCGATCTGAGAAGATCTGAGAGGCGTCGGTCAATCTCGTTCGATCTGAGAGGCGTCGGTTGATCTCGTTCGATCTAAGGTCTTCTTCTTCTTCTGTCTCTCGTTTGCTTCTTCTCTGGTCTGCTTCTGTCTCTGGTCTGAATTGCAGAAAGGAGAAGAGAAAGTGTTGAAGAAGCCAAAGAGGAATCAATGTCGGAAGGAGATGGCTTCGAAGGAGCAAACAGAATAGGAAGATCCTGAAGAGCAGAGAGTCTCTATTGATGTCAACATCAACAATGAAATTGAAAACTGGATGTTTCTAAGAGGAGACCAAAAGCAAATAGAAAATTGGAACCACACACCATCTCCTACTTTCGGTCTCTCTTCGTCTGCAATGCAAATAAAGCTGGATGTTCTTACAATGAAAACTGGAACCAAACCCTCTCTCTCTATTGATGTCAACATCAACAAAGTCGAGGAGTCGGGCCGAGCCGGTTACTCGACGGGCTTTAAAAATGGAAACCGAGGCCCGGACCACAAACTTCGGGCTGAGCTTTTACAACCGAAATTTTTTAATTAATTAAAACCGATCCGAACTGACCCGATCGTTCTGGTTGTCGGTTCGGTCCGGGTTTTCGATCTTAAATGCCCACCCCTAGTCCATAGTGATACCTGAACAAGAAGGGACTTTGTTGTTGATCAATACATGAAACTAGAAAAGAGAACAAGAGGGACAAACAATTGTGGTGCTCACTGCTGCTGCTGATATAATGGTTGAGATGTTCTGATTGGGCTGTTACTGATGATGAGTTATTGCTGCTGCTGTTAGTAAACACTGCTAACTTCTAACTGCTGACTTCTACTAACTGCTGCTGTTCAGGATGATTAAAAGTACATTAGGTGGAGGGCTAATGGCAGGGAAGGGAGGAGAGGAAGAGATATGGTGGGGAAGGAGAGGGAAGGGAGATGGATCTGAACCTTAAGGCTTTGATATCATGTTGAATCTTAGGGTTAGATGCAAAAAAGAAAGGAAGAGGAAAGTGTTTTGCCTCTATGAGAGACCTCTTATTTATAATAAAGATTTAGGGTTGATAAATACACTCCAACCTACTACATGATACCGTATATATAACAATACAGTAACTTCAATCCTAACATGATTTATTGGAAAAAAAGGTATGACTTGTCGCTGATTTTTATTTTTTTGAAAATTGTCTAGTCAGTGTGTCACGCGTCTGTGTCTGTGTCCGACACGATGCGCATGTCCGTGTCCAAACATCCTTGACGCTAACATGTTGGTTGTGGGCGACTAAACACAGACCTTTGTGCTCAGCCATGAAATTACTATTATTCTGAACTCAATTAAAGAACCCAGATTTTTCTGTTTATTCCTTGTTATTGATGTTCAATGTACTTATTATTTATGTTGTACACTACCAATTTACTGCCAGTTATATACAGGGTCACTTTTGCTGATCAGTCAACTTATGAAGCGAAAGTTGTCGGATTCGACCAAGACAAAGATGTCGCTTTGCTGCGTGTTGATGCACCAAAGGACGAACTAAAGCCCATACCAGTCGGTGTGTCTGCAGACCTTCTTGTTGGTCAGAAAGTATATGCAATTGGAAATCCTGTAAGATTTTATTGCACTGAGCTTAACACTTTTCATGGACACTTAGTGGCCAACTGTATAAATTTTCCTGCTGGCATGCTTCTTATGAAAACAGTGCTGATAACGTCAATGCGGCATACTTTGTAAACATGCACTCCTAATTGACTATTCAGTGGATTGTCTACTCTGATATCTCTCTGCTTTCAAACTTGATAAATATCTGTTTTCACTTGATAAATGACAACGCATATATGTAAACTGTTTACATCTGGACTAGTTTCAACCAAAACAACGTAAGATCTATGAAGGAAAATAATCTAATAATTGATTTGATGAGAGTGTCAAAGAACATAATATAATAATTGATTTGTTGAGAGTGATGAGTTCTTTTACAACTAAATATTGTATTTTCATTTTGATCACTCACTCTAGTGTAATCTAAGCTACAAATTCAAAATAAAATCAAATAACAAATTGCTTAAAGAGAAATAAAAGTGAATGAACCAAAATAACCTAAATATTCTCCATTTATGAAGCTAGTTACCAATTATTCTAATAGGCTTACTGAAGCTCGACCCAACAACTAAACTAAATTAAGTAAAATAAACTAAATCCTATTTTCTATCATCCACCCTTGGTTGAAAAAGCTCGTCCTTGAGCTGGAAGTTGAACAAGTCATTCGAACACAAGCAAACAATTATGGAACACAAGGCTAAGTGCACACAACGTAGACAACTTCAAAACTTGCCACGAGACACACTTTCCATAGACAAATGAATAAGTTAGAAATGTTGCAAGGTGACTCAAAAACGATAATTCGGAATAGAATAGACCAATTGAACATACTCATTCGCATAAGCTCGTTCTGCAGAAGATTCCCAATATGGATCAATGTAAACATTGTCACTTACTGTGTCTGCTTTCTGTAGGAACATCCTCTGCTTGCCGAAAAATGGGTAAGAAATTCCATTAGTCAAATGACCTAGTTTTTGGAAGTCGACGATGGACCTAGGGGTGGTTACCGGATGGGATGGACCCCATCCCTATCCATCCCGTTCATTCGGGATTGAGATTGAGAGGGGATAGACCTCATCCCATCCCAGGTTCAGGATCGTACGAAACAGGCCGGGATGAACATGTACTAAATATTCCTCCAGTGAAAATAACGAAAAAAATTTCATCTCACATTGCTCACACACCAATAATGTCACATAAAATTTCATCATAACAATATTAAATGTCAGATAAAATTTGTGAAGAGTCACCTTACAATGGAATTAAGTTTGTCAAGTAAATGATGGATGATGGAATGAGCCCCTTCATAGATCCGTCTTGCATATTTTCACAAAAGTTGAAATATCATTCATATAAGGTACAATTATGAGTAATGTTCTCCAACTATATAACTCATAGTGCAAAACTAACCCAAGCCATCATTTGTTTTTATTTTCTACAAAAATAATTGGCCTATAATCAATCTAAAATGTGGAAAAAAAATTTCATGGGTTTTATTTGACCTGAAATATCCAAATTGAAGTTACTACTTACACAAAAAGTACCAAATCAAGCAAATAAATTTTCAAACAATAGATGTTTTCATTCAATTTCAACACATCCTAAACTTTTCTTTAGAATAGTAGTTTGATTAAAATAATAATAATAAATATTAAATAAATAAATTCGGTACAGACAGGATGGTGGGATAGAAAATCTACGTCCGGATCCCATCTCACTCTAGGTCATGAATAGAACGGGATCAGGATGGATTTGATCAATCTCAAAAGGATCTAGAAAAATTTGGGACGGGACATGATCAAGATCGTGGGATGGGATGCCCACCCCTAGGTGGACCTGGGGACCTAGAGTCTGTTTCGTATCAATTATTATTTTTGTATTTTAATACCTCTCTTCCGCGCCCTTCTTTGTCTCGCTCGATCTAGGTAGCCATGAATGTATAAAGGCGAACAACTATCCTATCTTATAATTTTTGCAATAACTTCAACTAATTTGACTCGACTTGAATTACAGTGGAGCAAACGAATTGAGGTTAGGGTAATAAGGGATATAAGTGCCTTGTAGTGTGGGATAGTAAAAATGGGTGCAACTACTATAGGACACCATGGGATATGGGTACTGATTTGGGCCTGGATATTGGTATGGCTCTGTGGGATGATATGGGTATGGATATGATGAATAGTATGGGTGAATCATTTTTTTTTTAAATTATGGATGGAGTGCTCTCACTTTTTTTGGGTTGTACAAAACCTATTGGATCAAGGACTACTTAATAAAATCATGCCAAATACCTAATTAGAAATATTCTCAAGGGACTTGTTATGAAAATTGGAGGATTCCCTCTTCTCCAACACTATCTGTAACAGGTCTAAAACAGGGGGGTTGGCTAGACGACAATGGTTGCGTTGGCCGGTGGTGGTGGGTTGACGATTGAGCGATAGGGGCTTGTGGTCTCAAAAAGGCTGGGTTGACGATTGAGCGATGGTATTGAACAATATAATATTGGTTGGTCGTGATGTGCTTATTGTTGGTGATGCAACTTTGATTATGATTTTCAAATTTTCAAATAACTTTGGTGCTTCATTTTTATTGACGAGTTTAATTCAAGGATTTCAAGTTTTGATTTTATACGTCGAAATAGAAACGGGTTTAGAAGAGATATAATGAAATTCCTTACCTTAATTGGCTCTTCTCAAAGGAATAAATCTGAATTTTTATTTCATGTTTTTCAAATAACCAATCAAATCTTCAAATCAAACCCGTGAATCTAAGAGCGTAAGCTCTGATACCAAATAGTGTAATCTAAACTACAAATTCAAAATTAAATCAAATAATGAATACGTGAAAAGGAAATATAAGTAAATGTACCAAAATAACCTAAATACTCTCCATTGTAGTTCTTTCATTCATCAAGCCAATTACATTCTATGGTATATAGACCATATTTGTAACTAAAAACCTAATCGTAGATTCTAGTAGGGCTCTAATCCCCAATTATTCTAATGGGCTTGCACCCAACAACTAAATTAAATAAAATAAACTAAATCCTACTTTCCATCACACTCAATGGCCTGCCTGATAGAGAATTACAATAAGCAGCACCGATATTACGACACAAAAGCAGGATTTCACCAAACTACTTTACTATGCTTTAATAAATAAATAATTCAATAATATGCTTACATGCATTGAAGAGACTATGTATAAATATGAGAAGCAACTACATATCATATCGCCAATGGTATTATGGCCTAGTGGTTAGGGCTGTGTGGGTTTGTCCCCCACGTTCTAGCTTCGAATCCCACCTGCGGCATGGTTACTTTCTAATGGGTGTTGACCTATAGGTCGCCCAGTTGATAGGTTATGGGATCCTTGAAAACCCAGCTCGCCTTCCAAAAAAAACTACATGTCATGTCTTGTCAAGTACACTTCCGTATTTTAGGAATTATAATATTTTGAACAGCTTTATAACCAGAATCTAGAATAAGATTTCATTATAAAACCTTTAAAAAGTTTGTGTTAATTACCATAACACCTTTCAGTATCCCATTGGGGTGTAAGTTGTTTGAATTGTCAAAACAATCATGGTTGTGGACATCCAGAAGCTTAATGAATTAATCTTTAGCATAGGCTGTTACTTGCCATGAAGCTGTCATTTTTTTTTTTAAAATTTCATTTAAAACAAAACAGCATAATAACATTCTAGATCTTATTGAAAAAAACTTTTACAGTTAAGATAGTGCTCTCTCAAGCTTAAAGTGAATCATTACTTATAGAATTATTTCATCAAGCAAGTTTACATCAGAAGTTAGCTGTACTGCTAGACTAATAGCTGGTCCTTCTCTTGTTCGGTTCTGATGATTTTGCAGTTTGGCCTTGACCATACACTTACCACTGGTGTTATCAGGTTCTTTTAGTACCTTTCTTTGTTAAAGAAGTACTCATTCAATTTAACTTGACAATTACACTTTTTAAAATTATTGAGACCCAACCATTTTGGTTGCATATAGTGGACTTCGCCGTGAAATCAGCTCTGCTGCAACTGGGCGTCCAATTCAGGATGTAATACAAACTGATGCAGCCATTAACCCTGGAAATAGCGGTGGGCCACTCCTTGATAGTACAGGACGTTTAATAGGGATAAATACAGCCATATATTCCGCATCAGGTGCATCATCTGGTGTTGGGTTTTCGATTCCCGTTGACACTGTAGGTTAATCCTCCACGTTCTTATGTTACTTCTTTTAAGTATGACTTGTAAGTGTTTATTGTATAGGCTTCAATTGACAGAAAATTCCCATTTTTTTCTTACGTAAGTATATACTTCAAATGACCAGGTCAGTGGCATTGTTGAGCAGTTGGTAAAGTTTGGTAGAGTTACCAGACCTGTTTTAGGAATAAAGTTTGCGCCTGATCAATCTGTAGAGCAACTTGGTCTTAGTGGAGTGCTTGTTCTTGATGCTCCAGCAAATGGTCCAGCTGGCAAAGCGGTTGTGATTCTTCCTGCCATGTCTTATTTCGGTGCATTGATTTGGCTTCTTGGCTGTCTCTTACATTCAAACATAGCTGACAATTATTTTTTCTTTGAAGGGTTTAAAAGCAACCAAAAGAGACACATATGGAAGACTTATATTAGGTGATATCATAACCTCTGTGAATGGCAAGAAAGTCACTACTGGGAGTGATTTGTACAAAATTCTTGACCAATGCAAAGTTGGTGACAAGGTGAACACCTTTTTTTGTTTTGCTAATATTATTTGTTTACCTGAATGCCATAGAAGTAGAGGGAAATTTTAAAAACCAAAGATATTTTAAATTGAGGAATGGAAGTTCATACTTTGATGAAACACTGAGAGTGGAAACATTTTGATGGAGCATCAGTTAGACCTGGTTCAAATTTATTTCACGATAACTATGTATTTCATCATTTTTCTATATTTGCTATCCCACCTTTAGGAAGGAGTCTCAAATATGTGCCCCCTCGACTTTTTGTTCTACCTCCCCTTCCGATCTTGTGCAATATACCTCGCGGATGAATGTCTTTATTACAAACATTCATCCTACCACTCATCTTAGATCTTTTATGTGCCAAGAACACCTCGAATGTAGTATTCAGGAGGATCTATATTGTATAGCTCCACTGGCCAGGCTATCTGAGTTATCTCTACTTTTGGATTTCTTCGTATGTACTCCAATTTGCTCTCTCTATCGACTTTTGACTTGACTATCTTAGGTTGATCATCTTTGCTCTTCACGCTTTGCGTGAAAAGAGCAAAGCTCAATCATTGCGAGGAAAGTTACCATGGTGAGGTTTCTTATGAATTTTAAAATGAATTTGTGGAATGAAAGCTGTAATAAAAAATACATGGAATTCATACTCGTGGTTCATTGTTAAATGAAGAAATTCATTAAGAAACACACCCATGAACTCCTAAAGAAAATACACAGAGTTGCTTATTTTCAGACTTTAGTTTGTAGTTCACGCTGTTATATAATCTTGAAAATTTTGCTCAAGTTCAATTTGAATATGTGGGCTGTGACCTTGTCAGTTACTAATAGTGATCAAGATATGTTAACTTCATTATCATCATCAAGGGAACCAGCAACTTGAATAACCTCTTATTAATTATAGAATACCAATGATATTGTCATATTAAGATTCCCTCACCATATGAGGTGCTTTAGAAATGTGTGGAGCTAGCAGCACATAGCTGGGCCATTTTAAAGATATGAAGTAAAGCGCTAGTACTCCAGTCATTGTCAATATGAGATTGTTAAAGGTTCACTTTTACCCAGTTGGAATCATTGAAAATGCCCATTTAAGAGTGGCTCCTTCAGTCCCTGGGAATTTCTTTAAATATAACGTTCACACCCGAGATTGGAACCTTTTTTCTGGTGTATAAACTCACTACACAGTTATAAATAAGTGTAGTTAAAGATAGTTTTTATGGAAATATGTTGAACAGACACTGAATGCAGGTAATCGTGGAGGTCATTCGTGGTGATCAGAAAGAGAAAATCCCTGTCATCCTGGAACCAAAGCCTGAAGAGACATAATACTCTTCAGTGAGAAGGATATCATGAGGGTGACAGGATTATCTCCTTTGCCTTTTATCTAGGTATGTAAAACTATCTTTATTGAAGAAATGTGTATTGGTTTCCGTATTATCTGTGCAACAAGACTCCGTGTGCATATCAATGATCCTTTTTGTTGTCAATCAGCTGATATACCCTGGAGGCAATATTCATGTACCACATCATTATATATCAGCTATCTCTGTCCAATAATGGAACAATCTAGCTTTATATTCTCTGAGCTGTGTGTGCCTCTGTTGGGAGGGGTGAAGCTCAACAGTTATGTATATGTAAACACAAAAATAGAGAAATCTATGTAAAATAGGTTTATATCTTACATGATCTGGTCAATAGGAAAAGAGTACCTTGGAACCCTTTTGCACGAACTAGTATCCACAAAGTAGATAATATCTCCAAGAGTTGGGAAATGTCTAAATAGTCCAGAATATGGTTAGCAAACACATTTAAACGCAATCTGGTGGCTTTCATTGGATTGAGTGGGACATTGGGTCAAGAAAAGCTGGGCTTTAGGTATGATTTGCATTGAGTTGTAGGTACTGTTGGTTGCATGAACCCGATCTTGTATACCTTGGAATTAGATATTAGTAACAGGTCTTTGAAGGATCTGTGTGGTGGAGAAAAATATCATACCTACACCTAAACTACTCACATGGACTAGGCTTCAAGCTTTGAAATGAAACATAACCACCTTGACTTGGTAGGCCTGGATTTGGGTTTAGTTAAGTAAAGCTTGGATTGTTCTCAAGTTAGTAATGCCTGGTACTCGCTTTTACATAATTTGGTTTTATTATTTATTAGTGATTCTGGAGAAGCCAACTGCAAACCTATGTTTTAGTACAAAATTCACAATAAAGGTCTAATCACCCATAGGTTACCAGTCTCCAAGCAAAGAACCTTTCTTGCCTTCCCAGGTGTCTCACCCTCATTTAACATGAAATCCAGACCTATTAATTGAAATAAAGCGGTAACAAGGTTGTATTCATAATGCAAGGCATAAATAGGAAATGTTAACAATGATTTTTTTTTCCTGAGATTTAGCGAGCAAGGTATTCCTTTCAAGATCCAAATCATGGAATGCAATCTTAAACGGGTTGGCATTACTAACTTACTAGGGGTGGATGCGCTCTATTTGCGCATATATTCAATATTTTTTCATTTTAAGGGTTTATGTATAGTTTATAAATAATTAGAGGATTTAAATAAATTGTTTTATTAGGAGCCTAAGTATAATTTATCAATGTTTCAAAGGTACTCTGGTTTTGATTGTAAAATTATGAAATGTGAATGGCAAAATAAAAAATTAAAAGGGTCTTAGATATAATTTCTAGATAACTAGAGAGTTTGAAATAAATTACGTTAGGGGCTTAGATATAATATATCAATGTTTAAGATGTGTTAGTTTGGATTGTAAAAATTATGAAATGTGGAATGCAAAAATCTAAAATTTAGATGTAAGGGTCTATTGTTAATTTATAGATAAATGGAGGATTTCAAATAAATTATGTTATGGGCTTAATTATAATTAATGAATATTGAGAGGGTTGAGTTTGATTATAAATAATCTGAATTTGGGAGGGCAAAAATGTCAAAAAAATGTATTTTTATATTTAAAGACAAACACTTGTCACTATTATCACCTTTTGATTTGATTTGTAAATATTATAAAGATGGGAGGGCATTGTTGAAACTGAAAATTAGGTTGAAAACAAATCTATGCATCTATAACGACAATTCACTCCAATGAGCCGTGGATCTCTTCAACCCGATTTTCAGGTTCTAGAAATGCCCTTCTAATTCTCCCATATTTACAAAAAAATCAAAAAGTGGGTAAAAGGGACAAAGGTTGTTAGTATCTTTAAAGAAAAAACATTATTACATTTTTTTTTACAATTTCTCTCTCAAATTCAAATTGTTTACAATCAAAATTTGGTCCTTCTAAATATATATTAATTATACCCAAGTCTTTATCATAATTTATTTGAAGCTTTCAAATTATTTGTAAATTATAAAAAAGACCTTTACATCTAATTTTTGGATTTTTCCATTATTCCCTTAACATTTTATATTTTTACAATCAAAATCAGTCTCTCTCAAATGTTGATTAATTATACATGTGCTCTTAATATAAATTAGTTGAAGGACCTTATTATTTATATATATGCCCTTACAATTATATATAATTAATTTTGTTTAAAAATTAATAATAAATTTTTTATGGAATTGTTGTAATAAAATAAAAAAAGTTATTGGATATCCGCACATGTAGATCGCATTGACACCCTAGTATGTAATAATGTTTTTCAATTTCTGGCACTGTTCTTCATTGGTTTGTCGGCTTAACATGTAATTATTAGTAATAGAGGATGACAAAATAAGGAGTCGTTCTAGGCGGCGAGGAAACGGGCGAGGGAGGGGGATTTGACTCCCCCCCACCCCATCTCCCCCGAGATTCACACGGGCATGCATCGTGAGGGGGATGGAGGGTTACACCCCCTCCCTCGCCATTTAGAATCACCGCAAAATAAGAAAGAAAATTTGAATTGAAAACTCATATGGAGAAGGGGAGTTATATAGTCGAGATTTGGCAAAGAAATTTAGAAAGTGAATGTGTAAAGGGCCATGGATAGGTGGCTGCTATTATAGTTTTTAAAATGACCTTAAAATACCATGAAAGGTGGGAAATATATTTCACAGAGAATCTGCTTACGTTGGTACATATCAGAAACTCCTTGATTTATTTGAACCTGACCATAACAGTTATATCATATCCCGAAGCAACTACATGTGTTGTGTTGTGTGAAGAAGAGCAACCAGTGAGCTAATGTCTGTCCAATGGGTTACCAGAAACTGTGGTTGGATTGTTGGGGGTGTGAGGCGAGGTGCCAAGGAGGCCTACTAATAGTATTTGTATTTGTTTTCTTTGGGATTAGATGCCAAATGATCAATAGGATTGTTCGACATTGATCCCTCAGAGTCATATGGTCACGAGTTGGGGTTTGTTTGAACGACATGTGCTCTATTTCTTAGGGATTGATTATTCTAGTAAAAAAAAAAAAAAAAAAAAGGCAAAATAGTCATTACATTAATGCAATGACTCCTAGCCTGTTCAAAATTTTTATTTATTTATTTATTTATTTATTTTTATTTATGGGAGGGGAAGAAAAAAAGAACCCTATCTGATCCTGCCTATACATTAGGACGAGGAGAGAATTAGTAGCACGACTGATGGTAACTAGTCAGCATATCCTTTATGATTGAAATACAATACATTACACAGATGAAAATATATAAATAAAATTGATGAACATAATCCATTGGACAGAATTTACTGAATTCCAGTCGACTAGGCGCATCGTGTCAATTATTTTGGGTAAGAGTGATTCTATGTGACGAGGAAACCAGCGAGGAAAAGGAGGTGGCGGGGGGTGAACCATTCACCCCCTCGGGATGCGCGCCCCAAAAAAGTGAGCACACATCCTGAGGGGGTGAATGGTTCACCCCCCGCCACCTCCTTGTCCTCGCTGGTTTCCTCGCCCACTTTCTCGACATTTAGAATTTCTGTTTGGGTAATATATGTAAGGACCAATGGGACTCTTGACAACTCTCTCCCTCCTCATCTTTCCACTTCTCTTGGCTTAAGCTAGGTTGAACCACATATAGAGGGTGTGACGAAGGATTGGTGTTAAATTCCAAACATCATAAACCCTATGAAGTTAAAATAGCACCCCACTTGACCATCAACCTTCAAAGTATTTTGTTTCCATGTTCACCTGTCGCATTGAAATGTGAAAACCTGTAGCAGTAAGGACAGTTACTCATACATTGATTGCAGGATACCTAACTATCACAATTATATATGGTTTCCCTTTTCCTTCATTTAATGTTTTTTTTCACTTGTTTGGGGATCATCAGTCTCCAAGCAGGCCACGACAATGCATGCCACTTAGTACCCTCCCTTCGCCCTTCTTCACTAGAGTGGCATTCTGATTAGGGGAGACCCGTGAGATCGAAACACGAAGTCAATAGGTTTTGGTGAAATCTAAAAAATGTTGATATGAAAAACGCAATAAGTGAATTATTGCATTTGAGTTTGACGTCCTAGTCCGTTTAGCATTAGGGGGTGACAATTTTAGCTAGACCTCACCTGCGGATACAATACAAACGGAACTGTTGTAAATTGGTTTTAGACTCTTAGTTAGGGAGTGCAAGGATTGTGATTTCGTTTTTGGAGGTAATTTCTGTGAGTTGTTTTTAAGAAATATTTCATAATAGTATAAAAAAAATGTAAAATTTTGGTTTTAATTTTGAAGTTATCAATATAATTTAAGCCTTTTAAACTCTTACTACATAAAGAGTCCAATAAGACTCATAATGTTAAACAAAATGTTAATGTTAAATTAAGATTATAACGGGTTAAAATGTATAAAAATTGAAATTAGTCTATTAAAAAATTAAATATTTCGAATTTTGAAATAAATTTCGAAAATTCAAAAAAAATATAAAATCTCGACATTTTTCAGAAATCACATTCGTTGACTGAGCATGAGTTCTGTACTCACTGGTTGGCTGAACCACTCCATTTAACTAGGGGTGTACGCATGCGTGTGATAAGATAGGAATCTGTATGATCTCTTGAGTTTTGAGCCCAAATATTTGAAATATATTAATCTCTACTGATTCTGATACTGATGTATACGTGAGAGAGTCACCATAACATTGACTCTACATTTGGTGACACAGGTTCATCTGATTGAAAAATCTAGTGTAGGTTTTGGTACTTACTGTGTGGACGGTTCTTTAGGCAACAGTAAAAGAAAAGCAGAACAGTAGATTTCATTTCATAGATTTATAAATAGATACTGCTCTTATAAAGTAGTTGCGTGTTTTTGGTCAAGATGGAGAGTTCAATCTTTCATGTTTGCAGAAATGGTTGTTTCTATGCTTTTTTAGGAAATTGGCGAGGGAGATGTTTGCAAGAATGGTTGTTTCTACACCCATTTCCTCAATAGAGAGAAGGGCTCTTGTTTCTATTAGCGATTTTTCTAAATGTCGAGGGAATGGACGAGGGAGAAGGGTGTTACCCTTCATCCCCCTCGAGATGCGCACCTTCATAAATCTCGATGGAGATGAGTGGTAACACTTCCCCTCGCCCACTCCCTCGACGCCTAGAAGGGCTCTTCTATTAGTATGAAAACTATGAATAGTAAGTTACATCATTGCTATCTAGAAACAGTTTCAACCCTTTTTTTACCCTTGTAGGCTAATACCACATTTATATTGATAATTATGTTTGGTTATATACAAGGATTGTGATTTCGCAAAATTATGCAAATTTTTTGTTTTTTTGAAATTACGAAAGGAAAAATGAAATGAAAAGAAAAAGGGCGAATGAAAAAAAAATTACATTTTTCAAAAGTTTTTCGTAAAATACAAAATCAGCTACTAAAATTTATATTTTTTCGAGGATTTTTTTTTGAAATATTTTCGTAAATTTCGAGTTTTTTTCTTCTTCTTAGCGGATAAGGCACAAGCTGATCTGCGAACTCAGGTTGCTGAAAGAAAGCATGCTGAGTCTGAATGGAATGCCTTACGTCAGATGCTTGAATCCGAAGTTGTTGATGGCATTCGTCGTGTTCGTAAGGCGGAGGAGCAGGTTGTTTCTGTGTAGGATGATTTCAGTCCACTGAAAGAGCAACTAGCGGAGGAGCAGTCGAGGGCTAAAGCACTTGCGACCAGGTTGGCAAAGGCTAAGAATAGTCTGGCGGAATCTGAAGCTCGTGAGAAGAAGCTTCTTGAAGATCAGGAGACCTTGGACTTCAACAAGGTTATTAAGGGTAGGATGGAGCTGCTAGAGCTGATCGAAGATGACCACCCTTACCTCGACTTTGCATATTACATACTAGTAGCCTATGTGAAGTTTGAAAAGGAAGAAGCTTCTAATCAGGTGCCCCCAACTGGCGATCCGAGACAAACTCCTGATACTACTGACCCATCCCTTGTAATCTCCTCTTATGTATCTGGCCTTTCAACGACTGGAACTGATCCTCCCAAACAGTTGTAATCTCCGAATTGTGAATGAAAGATAATTTGATAAGTAGTGTTCCATACTTGTATTTTCTAGACTCTTTTTTTTTTTTTTTTTTCTGTATCTTTTTTATGTCATCTTGCCATGGTGTTGGTCTTTTCACGTGAAATTTCACTAAGTCTGGGAATTGTATAGTTAACTTGTTCTTGTGAGTTCTAACAATTTGACTTGTATGCATCTTAAAACCAAGCGTTCTTGGTTCAAACTCTCAAAAGGTCCAGAAGTTGTCTAGGCTAAACTCTGTGAGTTGGCTAAATTCTATGTAGCAGAGTATGAATACTCTTGGCGGACCAGAAATCAATTGGATTCATAAATTAATCATACTTTCAATTTCTTAAGCCATTTTAATCCGCTCTTGGCGAACTGGGCTATGTAGCGGACCATAAGATATCTTCATCAACCTTTTTGGGCTGACTAAACTTTGGTCTAGTTCGACCATCATTGTTTATGGTCGGACAATGATCCTTGGCGAGTCATCTTGGTCAAGTTTCATGATCTCAGACTAGACTTCCACATTCTAAGCCATCTTCGTCCGTTCTTGCCGGACTAGGCTGTAGAGCGGCCCATAAGTTATCTTCATCAGTCTTAACGAACAGACTAAACTTTGGTCAATTTTGGCCATCATTGTTTATGGTTGGACAATGATCCCTAGCAAGTCATCTTGATCAGGCTTCATGAGTTTTGACTAGACTCTCAACTTCTAAGCCATTTTTGTTCGCTTTTGGCGGACTAGGCGTTAGATTAGACCAAAAGTTGTCTTCATCAATCTTAACGAACTGACTAAACATTGGTTGGTGAATTTTGGCCATCATTGTCTAGGGTCGACAATGATCCCTGACAAGTCATATTGATTGACTAGACTTTCACCTTCTAAGCTATTTTTTTTCCGCTCTTAGAAGTTATCTTTATAAGCCTTAATGAACTAACTAAATTTTTGTCAAGTTTGGCAATCTTTGTCTATGGTCAAAAAAATGATTAATAGAATCTTGGGCACTAGGAGCTATAATCCTAAAGATAAATATCTTGGCTCCCTCCTGTTTTCAAAAAGAATAAAGACTTCCAATTCCTCATTGATAAAGTTAATACTAAACTTTCTTCTTGGAAAACAAAAATTCTCTCTCAGGCGGGTCGCACTGTGATAATCAAATTTGTCTTCAACTTGATCCCCATCTACACTATGCAAACTTTTATGTTGCCTTACTCTGTCTCAACGAAACGAGACCACCTGGCTAGGGACTTTTGGTGGAATGGAGTGACAGATGGTAATGCTAGACATTTTACCCCGAAATCTTGGGGATCTTAATATTCCTTCTTGTTGGAACATAAATTTTGCCCTGTTGACAAAAAACATTTTGCATGACCGCACATGTCAACTCAAGTCGCTCTATTCCATTTCAAAAGCATATTCCAATTGGGTAAACCCTCTTCTTTGGCCTGATTTGCTTGAAGGGGAAGTTTATTTGCCCTTATCAAAATGAAACGCTTTCTTGTTTGGCAAGTGATGGATGGAAATCAGATCAATCTCTGGAAAGATTGTTGGATTAGACCTGATATTGTTCTAGCAGATTGTGTCCCAAACCCTAATGATCTCCTTCTTCCTAGATCTATCGGGGACTTGTGAACTGCTCATCCAAACAGTCCCCTTCACTAGAATGTGGAACTTCTCAACTCTCTTTTTCCAATTCCAGTGGTTCAAGACATGAAAGACATTTTAATCAGGCCCATAACCCTTCCCAACCAACTTTTCTTGACCTTTGACAAACGAGGTTTTTTTCGATCAAAAGTGTCACTCGGGCTTTCACGATAGGTCATTTGGAAAACTCTACCTCGCGGTTATCCCCTCCAACCTTTGGCCCTAAAATTTTTAGATCCATCTGAAGAATTAAAGCCCCTTCTATTGCTTATTTTCTCCTTTGAAAGATTAGCCAAATTTTGCTTCCCACGAGAGCTAATCTAAGTAAGGATACATATCCCCATTGAGGACAAATGCACCTTTTGCTATATTCAACAAGAAGATGTGCTACAACTTTTCTTCATGTGCCCTATCATATCACGCTTCTGGCTCCTCTCTCCTCTTCCTATTGATTGGGCAAGCCCAAATCTTAACATCCACTTCGTTCTGCAAGTTTTTAAATTCATGTGGAAGTCTGCTAAGGCCTATACTTTGAAATTTGATGAGATGCTCTCCCAATTTGCAGCACTTTTATGATTATCTGGCATTTGCGTAATCAAATAATTTTCAACAATGCAATGATTTTCCCTTTCACCTTTGTGTCACAGTGCCATAATCTCTAGGAATATTGGTACAAAGAATAGTTTGTTACTAGGACAAACTCTTACCCTCCCTCATTTTAGTAAATCCCCCAAATCTTTGACACAACAATCAGTTGACCGCCTACTCTTCTATAGCCCTGGCCCTTACCTCTAAGGTCTCTATCCCTGACACTGTGTCGACACCATCACAATTAGTCCAGGATCAAATCTGCTCAGCCCGCAACCATGGGCTTAACCTCACAGCTAACCTCTTTTAACCACTTCTTCTCTGTTTGATACAGTTATTGTTACATTTGACGCTTGCTTCTTTGATTCTACTATGCAGGGTGGTCTTCGAGCTTCAACAACTGGCTTTTCTGGGGATCTTCTGGCTTCTGTTGCTTGTCCAATCGGCGATAAAGTTTTCGACAGTACTATGGTGGAAGGATACACAGCTGAAGTGGCCTTAGTTCTCATTCAGTCTCAAAGATGGAGGACCAGATTTCTTTTTGGTGACTCTGCCTTTTTAACTTCATCCAGGGTGGCAAAACTCAATAGCTCTCTTCTATGCATTGGGTCTGGCGCCATCTAATTTATAAAATTAAACGCCTTCTTAGTATGCTTTCTTTTTGGCAATGTAAATATATATCTAGAGACCTTAATAGTAAGGCTCCCAATCTGGCGTCAGATGCAGGTATACTTGGTTGTATTAGTTCTAATTATTAATATATGTCTATGGCTTTAAACAAAAAAAAAAAAAAAAAAAACGCCTAACTGGATTCCAACTGTAATAAAATAAGATTTGTTGCAACAAGACGCACGTATGGGTACACGATGATTCCATGCTACAACTCTCTGGTGGTACTAAATTGTTTTAAAAAAATCTAACTTTCAATATGCACTGTAAATAACTTAAATAAAAAAAAATATATACATAACTACACATGCCCCAAATAAAAGCAAGCCTCGTGAAAGACATATGTAACACTATTAAAAACTTAAAGTTGTTCACATGCAAGTCATCTTGATCAAGCTTCATGAGTTTTGACTAAAATTCATCCTTTTAATCCATTTTGTCCGTTCTTTGTGGACTAGGCAGTAGAGTGGACCAGAAGTTTTCTTTATCAGCCTTAATGTGTTGACTAAACTTTGGTAAGTTCGGCCATCAGACGACCTTTGGCATACAAGTCTGACTTGAGTGTCCTGACTTATGTAATTCCTCTAATGGTCTTACTTGGAGGTCGAACCACAGGGTATGATCAAATTGCAGTAGATTGAAATGAACAGCAACGAAACTTTAACAAAGCAAACACCTTAAATTTATTGATAATATTTCTTTAGGTGATCTACTTTTTATGGCCGCTTAAGTCCTTCACCGTTCATGTTTTTCTAACCAATATGTACCTGGCATGTTGACATTGGTCACTCTGTAGGGTCCTTCTCAGTTTGGATTCAGTTTGTCCGCGCCTGGTTCCTTTAGTGTTTTGCTGGATTTTTTTGATTTCCTAGTCTCCCACTTTGAACTCTCGTGGCTTGACCTTCTTATTATAGTATTGAGCCATTCCCTACTAGTAAACAACTATCTTGGCAAAAACTTCATCTATTTTTTTTTCGAGGAGATCTAGTTCGACTCGTAAATCTTCATCATTGTCACCCGACCTGAACTCCGCCATTGTGAATGTTGGCATCCTCAGCTCTACTGGGATCATGCTTTTGATCCGTAAGCGAGGGCGAACGATGTTTCCCCAATAGGGGTTTTTTTGGTGGTCTAATATGCCCAGAGGATTCCTGGTAGCTCTAAGACCCACAGTCCTTTGACCATCCATAATTTTCTAATTATCACGTCTTCTACTTATATATTGATTTTTTAAACTACCCCTTGATTTTCTAATTATAGACATTTTAGTTTCATTTAATGTATCTAATTTACTTGCATATTATTTTTTCACATATTAAATATACTCTCAAAATTCATTATATATTTAATTTATATTTGAAATTGTTACGTTTTTTCTTTATACACTGAAATATTTCTCAAAATCAAGAAACCAAAATTAACTCAAAAAACGAAATCACAATCCTTGGTTATATACTAATACTCCATGGAAGATCCATGGTGTAATAAAACACCTCTCTTTGTGTTGTGAGCTTAGGAATGAGGTGAAACCATGTTGTAATCTCATTTAACTACTGGCTATTTAATCAGAAGCGGAGTGCCCAGATTGTCACATTGTTTGTCTGTGCTTCTAATTGATACTTTGATCCTAACTTGTGACTCCAGTTACATCTAAAGTTAAAAGGTAATGTCAATGACATGATAGCTCAACGGTTAGAGCTTGGCGGATAATATCATTAGGTCATGGGTTCAAACCCAACTTGTGGCATCTTTATGGGTTATGGAATCCTATGTAAACCCTGCTTGTCTTAAAAAGAAAAAAAAGAAAAGTGATATTGTGCACCTGTGCCCCTGCCATTTTCTATTCACTCACTAGTTTTTTTTATTTTTTTAGGAAAACCAAACACTGCCACTCTTGCGTAGAACAACTCCATAGTATAGTTCACCAAAAGTGGGATTCTTGATAATTGAGATTTTCCAATCAATTGGGACGATTTGTGAACCATGGAATCAGATGACCCACACACTCACGTGCCAATGCCCCCAAACTTATGTCCTGTCCAACCAATCCCCTATCAAATCCGTACTGAAACTTAAGGAAACAACCAGTGTCCTCGAGATTTGTGATGTAGGGTCTAAAATCCAAAAACTAGAGAGCCTGGGCGACTATCTGATTGATTGCGTTCGATTGAAGCATTATGAACATCTCTAGAACGATAGAGGGTATTGGACCTGGTCTGGCATGGGTCTAACACGCCCAGCCGGGCTCTCTAGACAAATTCGTCCAAAATATGTTGTATTGAAGAAAGCGACCCAACCCTTGTTAAACCATTCTCAGTATCCGTTCTTACCAACTTATTTAATGGTAAATAAATTGCCAAAAAAACAAAAAATGCGAAACTCTTAGAAAGGTGACTTATTCAGTAAGCCTGTATAGTATGTACGGACATGTATTAAAGACAACAGGGAGAGGGAGAGGGAGAAGGAGAAGACTGCCAACAATTGGAGGGGCCGGCTTTAAATATTTTGATGAAACTTTCATCGAAGGCCACATGTTTGATATTTCATTTTCGATTCTACTAACAATGAAACCCACCCTTGAAAGTGAGCAAATAAACAAAGAGAAAGACATGAATGGTTGGTGTGAACTAAGGGTGTGTTTGGTTGCATGGAATCCTATGTCATGGGAATCTATGAGGGGACCACTACATTTTAGGCTAAATTGATATATCACTCCACATCCACCATTTGGTTTTGTGATCAATGGTGGGAATGAAAGTCCCATAAACATGAAAATCACATGCCTTGGGGGGCCAAGGAGTGGGATTCCCATGTTCATGGGACTTTCATTCCCACCATTGATCACAAAATCAAATGATGGTCAAATGGTAAATGTGGAGTGATATATCAATTTAGCCTAAAATGTAGTGGTCCCCTCATGAATTCCCATGGCATAGAATTCCATGCAACCAAACACACCCTAAGGACACCACATCCCCTCTCTTGTTGAGTCGTTTTCTTTTTTTTTTCTAGGTTGATGTTTCATGATATCCAACGCGAATGACAAAAACTTTGACTAATTTATTTTTAATGATATTTATAATTGTGTTAAATGAACAAAGTCGAATTTAATATATAATTATGTCATAAAGTGAAGAGAAATTTTAGGTGTCGAGGAAACCAGCGAGGGGGGGAGGTGGCGGGGTGGGAACCGTTCACCTCCCTCGGGATGTACACACCAGAAAAGATGGTACACATCCCAAGGGAGGTGAACGGTTTCCACCCCGCCACCTCCCTCCCCTCGCTCATTTCCTCGCTGGTTTCCTCGACACCTAGAATTCCTCTAAAGTGAAACATATACAACCAGGATGAAAGATCCTACGGAGCAAACTAAGTTATGGACGTATAATTAGTGATCAGCTATGAAATCGAATCTAGATTAAGACGTCTCTAGTTTAACATCAAATCATGTGTCATATAAATTTGGTTGTTAATAAAGATGAATTTCTTTTTACCAATGTGTCATATTCTAGTTTAACATCAAATCATCTAGAATGTAATGACTTTTTGAGACATCACTATTATATAGTAATGAACACAAAATGTGAGGAATACTAAATGATATTTATTTATTTTTCTTTTAGATTTATTTTTACATATCTATTATTTAAAACAAATCTATATATATAGAAAAAAAATGTGATATTTGAAAGGTCAGAACATTTGTTTTCTTGATAATAGGGAGATAAAGCGGTGTAGAAAAAGCAACCACACAAGCCAGATGCGAAAAGAAACACATGCACATAATAAGCCCAAGAGCAGTCTCCCTCAGCAATTTAAACACGCTGAGAGAATTCCTCCAACATAGCTCAAATTCTGGGGCTCTCCATACTGACCTAGCTTTTCAATCTCCACCCCTCTCTGTCTTTGCTCTCTAAAACACACACCTTCACAGAAACCCCCACACACAGAAAGATGGAGAGAGCTAAAATGGAAGGAGGAAGTCAATATAATAGAGGTTTATGGACTGTGGAAGAAGACAAGATTCTCATGGATTATATAAGCTTACATGGTAAAGGAAGATGGAATCGAGTCGCTAAGATGTCAGGTTGAGATCTTCGTTTTGTGTATAGAATTTCTTTCTTTTTCCTCTTGATCACTGGTTAAATAAATACTTGATTGAGATCAAACTTTGCAGGACATCAACAAAACCCAATCAAACACTTGAAACATCAATGTTCAAACCTTTTTTCTAATCTACCTTTTCCTTCCTCGCCAATAGATCAAATATGATGATTACACCATTCTTTATATTGTCACATTTATATCTTTTTGTAATGTGCACAAACTAAGTAGCAGTAGTTCTAAATTCTTGGTTTTGTGAACATAATATGTTCATTACAGGGTTGAAGAGGTGTGGTAAGAGTTGCAGATTGAGGTGGGTGAATTATCTGAGTCCCAGTGTAAAGAAAGGTGATTTTACTGAGGAAGAAGACGACCTTATCATCAGACTCCATAAACTCCTTGGCAACAGGTTCATTTTGACATTTTCAACCATTTCACTCTCTATGATCTACAGTTAATTTTGCTATTCTTGACCACTGATTTTAACTAAAAATTTCCTTCATTGCTGTAGTTTTGTTCAAATTATAAACTCTGCATCATATTCTCTGATATGTTGTTCTTTTATCTCATTTGTCAAAGTCATCTTTAAGGACTAATACAAATTAATATTATATTTAATTAGAGAGACAAATGCTTGTACATTAGGATGCAAGTTAGGACTGAAACAACAAGGCACTGAGGCAGAGGATCTGTCAATCATGCATGGGAGTCGGACATCACAATATGGTAGATGTAATATTGCATGGGCATACCACCTCTCAAATATGGGTGATAATTGGGGTCTTTGACATCCCAGCTTGTTGCTTTATTTGTTTTTGTTGGCTCATAAATTTTGTTGGTATACATATTTTCAATAATTGATTCAGTGAAAATATGTACCAGTAGATGCTCTCTTTTCACACATATGCATAAATGTCATTATCAGTTACTCTGTGATTGTCTTGCGTTAGCTAGCTGTCCATGTTTCTTCTATTGTATGGTTCTTCTAATGGAAGCATGATTTAGCTTGCAAAAAATGAAGAAAATCTGATTAAGACAAACCATATCAAGAAGTAAACCAACAGATGCATTTAAAATGTTTAGGTATAATTAGATGACTTTAGTCATATTTTGAAGGGTGTTGACAAAATGGTGCTTTCGGTTTTGTAGGTGGTCCTTGATAGCCGGTAGGGTACCAGGGCGAACGGACAACCAGGTTAAGAACCATTGGAACACTCATTTGAGCAAGAAGCTCGGGATTAAAAAGAGCAAGCGAAAACTTGGTGTCAACATACCAAAACCTTCAAGAAATGAAACTAGACAAGGAGAGACACAAGAAATCTCTGCTGATTTGGATCCTAAGCTTCAGAGTTGTGATGCAAATTCTGGGGCTGTGGCATCAAATGGGAGTGAGGTTTCTAAGGATACTTTTGAGATCTCAAACTCACTAGAGGTTGCTCCCAATGAATTTTTGGTGGATTCTTTTTGGCTTTCAGATGATAATTTCAGTCTTGATCACTCTAGTTTAATGGAGGTTCCTGATGTATATTCTCTTGATATGCTTTGGCATGACTTGTAAAAATGGTTTTGTTACTCTCTCTTGTAATAATTGAAAATTTTACCCTTAACAATATTAGAGGTTGTACTTGCATGTTCCATGTTTTGAACTATTCCATGATTGAGTCTAGACAACTGCTTGAAAAAAAATAAAAACCTTATTCTTTTGGCAGATATTCGGTTTCACATCATACTAAAATGTTTGATAATTATTATTTTTTTTGGTTTAGAGTTGAAATCACTACCTTGATTAATAAAAAATTTCCTTTTTCAGGAAAAAAAAAACATCATAAATGCGAATCTTGCTCTTTCCTTTCTTTCTTTAATAAATATCTTCTTGTTTGAACCAAAAAAAAAAACAGACAAACAAACAAACATATGCAAATTAGGGTTTATTTTCTTTTTGTTTTGTAAATGCACTTTTGTTGTGTGCATTGGAATTTTGAAACCTTATTCAAAGTATGTATGATTGAATCAAAGAAAAAATAGTGATAATGATTATAAAAAAAAACAGAAAAAAAGGAAGGGGATTCCCTGAAAAAAGAAAAGGAAGGACATGGGATGGGTGAATTGACCTCCTTTTTTTTAAAGTGTTTTTTACGCAAAATAAAACAACATTTTAGCACAAGTGGCCTCTATCAACTTCACTGTCTTCATATATATTTAAAAAGCTCTTAACATGCAAATTGCAGAATCGCAATTAACCTTTTCCATTGTGGTTGTTTTCACTCAGCTCAGCTGGCTTTTAGACAAATTTAATAATTGGTTCCATCAAGGCGATTTTCAATATAATTGTCCTATTTGAACCATTTGCGTGGACTAAATGAAGCTCTATGTCTTAATTTTTGTGAATAATTGAGATCATCTGCATCATAAATAGTTTAGGATGTAAATTCTATGATGTGGAGTGCAAACTGTGTATAGGTAACAAATTCACTTTTTTTTTATATATATATATTTAATTTGGAATTCACCTCATATCTTAATCATGTACTTAATTTTCGGATGCCATATAACTTTGTCTGGTTTCTTATGGAGTTAAGACTAGGTCTTTAGCATAATTTCCATTGACTTTGGTACTACAAGATTAATGGATAGTGGAGAGTACGTTGAAGCCAATACAATAATTTAGTTTAGTTCAGATTTAGTATTTTATTTAATTTTGTCATGCATTACTTGGGTCGGACCGTAGTACACTCATAGTTAATATTTGAGGATTAGGGTCCCTCTAACTATATATATATATGTACATGCATGCGTGCTGGAGCGTTAGTATACAAATTGAACTATGAGGCGCGATGAGGCAAAGTAGAACGGAGAGGAGAATTTAAGAGAGGTGTGGGGTTAGCTAGGGTTAAAAGAAGAATGCCTAGATATGCGGATTTCATGAATGATGGACAATGGAATATTCATTGTAGGTGTTAGTAGGGGGGGCTTTAAATATTGGCATAAAAGTTGAGTTTGAAACATATATATTTTGTATCATGTGTGTAAATGTCCATGTCAATGATCCCCTTCAAACAGTTTTCTTCATCATCATCTTCTGTGGTCCATTGCATTGAATGAATGCCCTCTGTGGCCCTCCTCCTCCTTCTTCTCCACTCGCTTAAGTGATATTCTCTTTCTTTGTCTTTGTCCTTGTCCTAGCTCACTAGAGAGCTACAGATGAAATTTGTTTTGCAAAGTTAGGCCCAAAATCTTATTATAAATTTATTTAACATATACAACCAAAGGTTACTAATCACTCAGATTGTGTGTTTGGTTGTATGGGGGGAAAAAAAAGTTCATCAAAAAGTATGGAAAGAGGCGAAATGAGAAGAAAAAGAGTGAATATATGATTTCAACTATCACATATTTTCTCTCAAAATCCTGAAATTTATATATATTGATTTTTTGTATACACTCAAGTATAATATGACCGACATGGGTGTTAAACTCAAGGAGGGTTGGGGTAGGCTTTTGTAGTCTTTGTAGGCACATAAAGTGTTTTAAATCCAATCTAAGCCTCGACATCTCATTATTGAGACTAGAAATCCACTCCACTCGTTCCGTAAACCCCGACTTTGATATATGCTAAATATGCTCTCTCTACTAGCTTAAGCTTTTAGAGAAGTTGGCAATTTAACACCCATAACCATATATACCCATTCGAACCGATTTGACCCACTCGGCTAAAATTTTGGATTGCCTCAGATTAACCAAAAGTGGAATGAATGCTATTAAAGTTTGGCAACGACTACTCCACACCACCAAAAGCGTTGTCTCACACCACCATGTATTTTTTTTTGTTTTTTTTACTACTAAAGTCGTGCAAATCTGACTCGCAATGAAAATGAGATAGTGTCTCTGACTTTCGGCCAACTTATATGTTCAATTGAGACCGATTATCAAGCTGATCAAAAATAAAAATGGTAGTACTTTGAGTTATCTAATAAGCACAATTTAAATCACTTGAAAATGTTTTGAAATGAGAAGGTTATGGTCATTTTACTAAAGTTACGCAAATATGTCCGAAAAAATTTGCTGAAAATTTTTTGTTCGCCCAGAACAATGCAATTTTTTTTTCAAAAAATCGCATTGTTCTGGGCAAACATGAAATTTTTTTTACTGTTCGCCCAGATCAATGCGAGGTTTTGCAAAAGCCTCGCATTGCAAAACCTCGCATTGTCTCAGGCGAACAATAATTTTTTTTTTGTGATTTCTGAAGTTTACTTTGATTTTGTGATTGAAAATTTTTCCGAAGTTTCCATGAGATTACTTTGTTTTTCTAAAAATTTTGATGAAGTTAAAAAAAATGTTAACAATGTTAACTTCGTGAATTTTTTTTGCAAGAAATGAATAACTTGAAAGCATGTTTCAAAAACGTTGGAGTCGAAATCTGAGACGAAGTGAAGAATGGATCGGAGGGGTTGCAGAAGCAATCGAACCAAGAGAAGGGAAGATGAGAGAGGGAAATTTTGTTTGCTTGTTTTGCAAGAGGGAAGATGCAAGAAGGGAAAAAGCAATCGAACCAAGAGAATGTGTTGAAATCGATTTTGAATGTGGAGAGAAGGAAGATTTGAATGGGGGAGGTGTGGGGAGACTTGCATTTCAATTTGAATGGGGAGGAAAAAATGGTTTCCTTTGTTTATATAGGTAGTGTGGAAAAGAGTGGTAGTGTAAGAAATAAAGCAGGTGGTGTGAGAGAGTTAAATGGTGTAAAAAAACACTTTTGATGTTGTGGAACAGTTGTTGCCTTAAAATTTTGAGGAAAATTCAACAAGTTGTCATTCAGTTTCTTAGACCCAACCCTAACTTACTGGGTTTGATTTCCTCAGCTCATGGGCCTTCCAATTTTCCAATGACCAAATTTTTTTGAGTGGTCATCGATAAAAGAAAGAAAGAAACAAAAGATAACCAGATAAATAGAATTTCAGGAAAAGTAAAATTATTTGGTTTTCTATTGATGATGGTAGGAATCATCATTGACCACCGATAAATGTAAATTAAAGAAAGCTAAAGAAAAATATCACAGGCTGTTATAACGTTGATTAAAAAAATATTCGATTTTGCCTATTATGTCGATAAGGCCTAAGCCAGAGAATGCTTTGTTCATTGATCTCGCATCCGATCCAAGAAACAATGCAATAGTAATAGAGTGTTGTCTGTGTTTGGTTTAAACAAAAGTTTTCAGAAAAGCTAGCTAATTTGGTCAAAGCAGAACGGAACATTTTACAGAAAAACAACTGGTAGGGGTGGGCACGGTCCGGATCGGTTCCAAATTTGAAGGAACCTGACTCGAACCGTTTACATTTTAACCGATCCGGTCCGGTCCGGATCCCTTCATTTTGATAATTGGAACCGAACCTAACTCGAACCGTTCTAAACGGTTCGGTTCCCCGGTTTCCAAACTTCCAATCATATTCATTCACAGATCATACAAAAAAATTATCCTGTCATATTCATTTCATACAGATCCATAAGAGATCTACAGAAAAAATAAATTCAAAAAAAACCAACATATTAATTTACAGAAACGAGGAGCTTTGCTCTGTTTGGAAATCAACAACAGTCAACAAACCACTAGTAGTAAACAAAAACATTGTATCTACTATTAGGTGAGAACATTCTGAAAGAAAAAAGGGTGACAATCCTACCAGACTGGGACATAAACAAAAACATTTCTCTTTGGAAATCAGCAATAGCAACATGGTATCTACTATCTATGACAAAGACACAAACAAATGGTATCCCGATCTTTACTTTATTATACACAAATAAAACACCAGAGGCTTAGATAGATAAACACTAGAAATAAATCCTTCACAGTCAACAAACCAGCAAATCGTAAAGGGGCAGGATCTGAAACAGGGAAAAGAGGGTGTTCTAAATTGTAAAGGGGCCTAGAAACTCACAATCCATCATTAAGAACATCCAGAAATCATCCATCAACAGAAATGGGGTTGTGCATCATTCTGGGTTTGAGATCGATCAACATCCAGCAAATCCCTTTGGTGCCCTTTGAGATCGAACCCAGATCTGGGTTTGCTTCGCCTGAGATGAACTGAAATGGGGTTGTGAGGAAGATGAAGATGAGGAGAAGAAAAGGTGAGATTGTGATTGAGAGACCCATCACTGCCAAGGTCTTCCCTCTCAAGTTCCCTGCTTTCAATCTTTCCTTGCTTAGGGTTTTGCTGCTTCGACAGAGAGGATAGGGGTATAGGGCTTCTTCGACAGAGAGGATAGGCCTAATCAGCGAGTGTTGATCTCGCTGATTTCTTCTCTTCTGCTGCTTCTTCGACAGAGAAAGGAGTGTTGATCTTCGCTGATGCTTTGCTTCTTCTTCTCTGCTTTGCTTCTTCGCTGATCTCGCTGATGCTTTGCTTCTTCGACAGAGAAAAGAGTTTTGCTTCTTCTCTGCTGCTGCTTCTTCGACACTGCTGATCTCCTTCCCCTTGGCAGAGGACTAGAGGAGAGGAGAGGATCTCCTTCCCCATGTTGCAAGCCTTGATAGAAGAGAGGAGAGGAGAGGACTAGAGGAGAGGAGAGGAGAGGATCTCCTTCCCCTTCTCGAGACAGAGACAAAGAGAGGAGAGGCAGAGAGACTGAGAGAGGAGAGTTTACAGTTTAGGTTTAGGGTTTTTGGTTTAGGTTTTGGATTTTATACTAAATACGATTTGAAACGGTCCGGACGGGTCCAACCGGACCGTGTTTTTTTTAAAAATAGAAACCAGGACCGGACCGTTTTATAACGGATCCGGACCGATCCGAACCGTATCTAAAAATACAAAATTAAAATCCGGACCGTTTAGAGTAAAACGGTCCGGTCCGATTTAAACCCGCGGATCCTCGACCCGTTTGCCCAACCCTAACAACTGGAATAACACATTTCTTCCAACACCGGTTGCAAACATCACATGCTCAAGGGACCAGAGATCTTATTTACGGGCTTTTCAAATTGTCGAAGGAGAGGAGCGAGGGATGGGTGCATGGGCGGACCTACTAAGGGACAAGGGGGGCAGCTGCCCCCCCTCAACTTTTAAAATATTTTAGTATATATATTTTAGTCTTAAAAGATTGATTATATAATGTAGAATACAATAAGTTAATTGTTTATGAAAACATCCAAACATGTTTTTGTTGGTGTAGTGGTTGGAGGTTTATTACTTTTAGTAAAAGACCTGAGTTCGATATTCTTCGAGTGCATTTTTTATTTTATTTTCAATGCAATTTATTAGTAATTGCAAACATTAAAAAATGTTTAGTTTAATAAAATTTATTAACATTAAATAAATGAATTGTTTTTCACAAGCGATATTAAACCCCTAACAAAAAAATATTTAAAATAATATCTAAAATAATAACGATAGAATTCAATGAAAATATATACCATTAGCCAATTCGTATAAAATTTGAGCCTCATATAAACTATTTTTTCTTTGAAATTGTATTATGATCATATTAGATTCGTACATTTCAAATTTTTTTTAGCTTCACCTAGAACTTATCCTAATTATTTTGTGATTCTCAATTCTAGACAACCAGGCTTTATAGCCACTTTTTGGTCAGGTTTTAAGTTTTTTACATTTCTATCCCTTCTATAGATAATGTTTGTGATTGTATTTTAAAGAGAATAGGTAAAGGTGTAAAAATGCTCTAGCTTGGCAAAAAAAATGCTTTAAAGTCTGGCTGCCTAGACAAACTCTTTTGTGATATTAGTTATATATTATAGTTATTATGCTTGTTTGTTTTTTGCTAAAGGTTATCAATAGTGACCTTATTTTGGCTTAAAATTGACTACACTTTGATCCAATTTGATATATGCATTGTATTTTTTATAGTTGAAATTTTTTTTATTAGTTACTAGCTTCGGTAAAAAAAATTGATTTTACCATTGATAACTACTATTATCAACTAATAAGTATTTTTCATTTCGCCCCCCCCCCCTCTCGACTAAAATCCTGAGTCCGCCCCTGGAAGGGTGTAACAAACATTAGAAAATTAGAAATGAGGCAGTACTCTTAAGTACTCTTATTATTGGTAACAAACATTCTACATTATTACTAAAAGAGGGTGCCGAGAAATTCGCCTTTAATCCCCAGAACTTTAAAACGATCCTTTGACAAAGTCATAGTATCCACCCTTCAATGACACAGTTCTTTTGCTCGCCCCATCTCTCACAAAGGGGTTGGTATGATAACAGGTTTGTAAGTGATAACTTCACAGCTTCATCCTTTTACAAGATTAAACATATTATTTATATATCAAAGACTAGTTGTTATGAATTTTGTTAAAGAGGGCCTATATATAAATCACTGCAATCGACAGTCCATTGGAATTGTGTAATAAGATTTTTCTTCTTTTTCAGGAATTGTTTTGTTTAAATTTATCTTGTGAATTAACTTTTAAGTTGTGAATTTCTGGCACCGAGAGAGGAAATTAAGTTTATTAAACTCAAACAAAGGATGATGCAATTAATAATCAACAGGAACTTCACCTTTTCACAGAACTCGCACTGAACCTCTCAAAGGGAATGTGTTTGCCAGATGCATTTTCTTCATCTTGTTTAACCTTATCTTTGGCAGGTAAAGCCACATTCATCCAGATCCAGTCGTTGATGAAGTAGCTGTACATACTACACATGCATTCAAATCAAATAAGAAACCAGTTCATGTTCTATTAATAAAGGATTCCTTGTATGTTAGTGTGGATTAATTACTGAAACAAATATGGGGGGTGGTCCTTTTTTTTTTTTGATAGCATACAAATAAATGTTACCTAGACTTGGGGGTTTATTGACATGAGTCGTTCAATCCCACCGCATTTTGCTATGTCCAACAATCAATATATTTTCTACCTGCCACAATTGAAATGAAATTTAAAGGTGAAAAATACAGAAACTGAAGACTAAAAACACAACAAACAAGCTTTTTCTTTTAGTTGCATAACTGCAATATTCAATGGCAGCACCAATGGCTCGAGTACCTGGTCTGCACATACATAATGAATCCATGACTTGCAACAAAGCGTACAACCTTGGTTCTTTAATTGAGGGTTTTAGAAGACATGTATTAAGGTTCAATAAAAATAGCTAACAGGGGCTGAAACCTTATCATAAGAAGGAACCAGGTTAGCTATGTTTCTATACATAAAGCCTCTGCTGGTTGGAAATCAAGAATATGCGAAGGAGACACGCGAGAGTCTGAACATGCAAACACCATAAACTGCACATACATATATAAATAGTTTAATGTAACAGTTGATTATAAGCTTTTAATACAATGAATAAATGCACTTATTGTTAATATCATATTTGAGTTAGATATATGGCAAAATTCTTACCAACTCTTTGGGAAGTGTAGGTTTGTTGTTACATGCTGGGCCTTGGCAAGTTTGCCATATATAGCTCAGGGTTCTTCCTATAAAGAGGAATCAAACAGGGAAAAAAAATGTTACAGACATGTTTTTTTTTCCTGAACCAAACTAAAGAATAACTTGTGCAGAGAAATAAAACAGTCCTTTGAAGAATAACTGTTACACGTCAATAGAAAAATCCAGGGTAAATTACAAGAATTTTTCCTTCTTGAAGTAGACAAAAGCCGTCCATTATCTTTCGGTCTGCCGAATCCATCTTCTCTGTTTCCATCTCTAACTGCAAAAGATGCATGTAGCTAGCTAGCAGATCAGCCTTACGAGCAACACATCTCACACACTGAGTACCACATTTTGTAAAGTAGAGACTCTGTAAATTGTGGAAATCAAACTAATATTTATTCAAAGAGACTAAGGCCCATATATAGCCATTAGTATAACAAACAGAATGCTGAAATCGGCTAAACAATAGCCATAACAAACAGAATCAAAGATTTAGTCTACTCTCCTACAAACTAGGGATTTATTAATTGACTAAAAACAAACCTAAAGACTCGGTCCTGAACTTAACAGCTAACGACTGCTTTCATACTCTCCCTTAAGCTAATACTTAGCTTATCTCTGCAATGTCACACATTCCCAATGATCTTCGAAGTTTCAGAAAAGCATCTGCCCTTAAAGTAGGGCTGAACAAAAAACCGATCAAACCGATCAAACCGACCGAACCGATCAAACCGAAGTTTCAGAAAAGCATCGGTTCGGATCGGTTTCGGTTTAAAAAAATGCAAAACCGAAGTGGTCGGTTCGGTTTTCGGTTTCTATGTGATTTAAACCGACCAAACCGAACCGAACCGAATATTTAAATATATTATATTATTTATATATAAAATATATTTTATTTTTATATATAAATAATATAATATGTTTAAATATTCGGTTCGGTTTTATTTCGGTTTTGGTTCGATTTTAGTCGATTCGGTTCGGTTACGGTTTGCATAGGTTCGGTTTCGGATCGGTTTTGTTAATGGTCGGTTCGGTTTCGGTTTGAAAATTTTAAAACGATCTAAGTCGGTTCGGTTCACGGTTTAGGTGAAAAACCGAACCGTCGGTTCGGTTTTCAGCCCTACCTTAAAGGCTTGGTCATGATGTCAGCGACTTGATCAACACTAGCACAGTACACCAAGGCAACAGTTCCTTCTTCAGACAGATTTCTCAAAAAATGATAGCGAACATTTATGTGCTTGCTGCGTCCGTGCATTACTAGGTTTTTGGACAGCTTGATGGTCAACTATTGTCACAATTAATGCTTGTGCATTTTTCTCCTGCATAGCCTAGCTCCTTAAGAATTCTTCTCATCCATATGGCTTGACAGGTGCAAACTGCAGCTGCAACAAACTCAGCTTCTGTGGTGGACAACGTTACTATAGGCTGTTTCTTTGAGCTCCATGCCACCGCTCCTGAACTGAGTAGAAAAGTATATCCACTTGTACTTTTCCTGTCTTCAACATCACCAGCGTAGTCGCTGTCTGTATAGGCTTCTAGCTCCTGATTTTGACCATTCTTCTTGTAGAAAATTCCAAGGCCCATTGTTCCTTTCAAGTATCTAAGGATTCTCTTTGCAGTTTGTAAATGAAGTTCAGTTGGTTTCGACATATACATGCTGATTAAGCTTGTTGCAAACATCAAATCGGGTCTGGTTGAAGTGAGATACATGAGACTGCCCACTATCTGCTTATAATAGGTCTCATAAACCAATACTCCCTCTGCATCACTGCTGATTTTCACTCCAGGCACAATAGGATTGCTAACTGGATTACTCTCGAACATGCGAAATCTTCTTAGGACTTCCTCTGCATACCGCCTTTGACAAATAAAAATTCCTTCCTTCTTCTGCACAACCTCAATTCCTAAGAAATAACTCATATTCCCTAAGTCTGACATGTTGAATTCTCTCATCATGGAGTCTTTGAATTCCATCATTAACTTCTCATCATCACCAGTAAAAATTAAGTCATCAACGTAAACACTTACAATGATAATCTTCCCTTCATTGCTTCTCTTGATGAAAAGTGTTTGTTCGCTGTCACAACCCTGAAATCCCTCCTTGATGAAGTGAGATTTGATGCGACTTAACCAGGCCTGTGGTGCTTGTTTCAATCCGTACAATGCTTTGTGCAGCTTATACACCAAATGCTCCTTCCCTTTCTTTTCATAACCTTCAGGTTGATCAACAAAAACTTGTTCGATCAGATTCCCATGTAAAAAGGCAGACTTGACGTCGAGCTGGAAAATTTCCCATCCCTTTTGAGCAGCTGAGGCAATTATCATTCTAACTGTATCAAGACAAGCCACTGGAGCAAACACTTCAGAGTAATCAATTCCTTGCTTTTGAGAGTACCCTTTCGCCACTAACCGTGCTTTGTATTTTGTAATCTTGCCAACTTCATCTGTCTTTGAAGACCCATTTGACTCCGATCTTCTTAGCATCCTTTGGCAATTCAGTGAGGGTCCATGTGCTGTTATTTTCTATGGACTCTATCTCACTATCCATGGCTTGTCTCCACTTCTCTTCCTTTACTGCATCTTTGAACCAGATAGGATCTTGTGCTTCTACATCTTTCACCATGTGGACTACGTCATCTGAGAGATTTTCCCCACTGACATAGTCAGTCATCCATCGAGGAGTTCTTCGATCTCTCCATTGAACTGCAGGAACTCTTCGATCTCTCCCTTGAACTAAGCTTTCTTCTTCTCTTTCTCTTTGGCAAGGAAATAATGGCTATGTATCCTCTCGATCTGATTGTTCCCATCCTCTTGAACCTGTATTTCCCGTGTTTCCCTCTGTTCCCCATTTTCTTGCTGAATTTCTTCAACTCCCTCATCTGTTTTCTGTTCTTCCCACTCTAATTCCTCTTTTAACTGCCCTCATAATCTTTTCCCCATTCCCACTGCTTATTTTCTTCAAACACTACATCACGGCTCACAATAATTTTGTTAGTTTCAACATTGAACAGTCTAAAGCCTTTTGTGTTCTCGCTAACCCCCAAGAAAATACAAGTGGAGCTTTTGTTGTCTAATTTACCTCGCTTCTGATTTGGTATGTGGGAGTGTGCGAGGCATCCCCAGACCTTGAAATGCTCCACTGAAGGCTTGATTCTGCTCCATGCTTCCTGCGGTGTGACATTTTTTACTACTAGAGTTGGAGATCGATTTAGGACATGAAATGTCCAGTTTATTGCCTCTGGCCAGAAACTCTTCGGAATCTTCTTAGCTGACAACATGGATCGCACCATATTCATCACTGTTCTATTCTTCCTCTCGGCGACGCCGTTTGTTGGGTGTAGATGCATTCGTCAGCTGTCTTCTAATTCCATTCTCCCTGCAGAAGTTGTTGAAATCAGTGGAAGTGTACTCGCCTCCCTTGTCTGTTCTAAGACATTTTATACTCATGTTTGATTCTACCTCGGCCATCTTCTTGAAGAATTTGAAAGACTCTAGAGCTTCTGATTTTTCAGATAATAGATAGACCCATGCTTTTCTACTGTAATCATCAATGAAACTCAAAAAATACCTTTTACCGCTGTTGGAGGTAGGTGTGATGGGTCCGCAGATATCTGAGTAGATGAGCTCTAATGGTTGATTTGCTCTCCAGGAAACTTGCTTAGGAATTGGACTTCGAGTCTGCTTTCCATTCAAACAGTCCACGCAAGTAGTTGTTGATGCAACAAATTTTGGAAGCCCATGTACCATTTCCTTGTACTGCAGTGTGCACAAGCCTTTGTAACTGAGATGGCCATACCGCTGATGCCAAAGTTTGACAAATCAGTGGTAGTTGTGTGAAGACACTTCTCTTCTTGCTTTCCAATTGACTTGTGCAACTCAGACATGACGATAAACAACCTATTTCCACTCATAATCAATTGTATAATCAAACCTCTTTGAGGATGATACACATTGCACATTCCTCCTTCAAACAAAACTGCCAATCCTTTCTCCTGGAGTTGACCACACTTAGCAGGTTATTCTTGAGTTCAGGTACCAGGTAGACATCACTAATTGAGTATGTAATGCCTCCTAGTACTAGCTTGACAGTACCTTTTCCAACCACCTCCATTCGAGTGTTGTTTCCAAGCTTAACAGAGTGTGAGAATGTCATGTCCAAGCTAGAGAACAGGTCCTCGTTGTTGCCCATGTGATTTGAACAGCCAGAATCAATGAACCAGGTCTCACTTTGTTTGCCTTCATGGAAACCAACATAAGTCATCAACAACATCTCATCTTCTTCTTCCTCTTCTAATTATGCGTAATTTGCCTCCTTGTTCCATTTAGGACACTCATATTGATAGTGTCCTAAACCATGGCATTTGTAGAATTTGATCGTTGCTTTGTTGAAGTTGTTCCTTCCTCTGCCTCTACCACCACGTCCTCTATGTGATCCTCTGCCTCTGCCTCTGCTTGGTCTCTCTTCCACCTTAAGAACCTGGTCATCGTCTTCCTTGATGACTCGAGAGAATTTTGCTCATACATCACTAGAGTACTTTGCAATTCATCAATTGAGACCACCACGTAAGTGAACCGTTCTGTCAAGGTTCACAGGATTTTCTCCACTATTTTTGAATCTGGCATGTCTTCACCATTGCTTCGCAATTTGTTGGAAACCACCATTACTCTTGCAAAGTAATCGGTGATGGTTTATCCTTTCTTCATTTCCAGAACCTCGAAATCCCTTCTCAAAGTGTTGCGCAGGGATTTCTTTACCTTCTCGTTTCTGCCAAACTTCCTTTTCATCGAATCCCACACGATCTTGATGTGCGCCTATCCAGGATCTTTCAAACACAGTTCTGTCTAAGGCTTGGTAGAGATAATGCTTCACTTGGCGATCCTTGATTCTGGCATCATCAAGTTGTGCCTGCTACGCATCTGTTAGCATTGTTCCCTCCTTTGGCTCTGCAAAGCCATGTTCCACCAAGCTCCATAGCCCCTTTGCCTTCAGCAAATTCTCCATCAACTCACTCCAGTGATCGTAGTGACCATCGAAGTGAGGGATCTTTGTGAGTGTTTTATCTTCACTCATTGTGTTTGATCTCTCACAGGCTACTGCCTTAATCTCACTAATCTCACCGATGCTCTGATACCAAATGTAAATAGAGACTCTGTAAATTGTGGAAATCAAACTGATATTTATTCAAAGAGACTAAGGCCATATATAGCCATTAGTATAACAAACAGAATGCTGAAATCGGCTAAACAATAGCCATAACAAACAGAATCAAAGATTTAGTCTACTCTCCTACAAACTAGGGATTTATTAATTGACTAAAAACAAACCTAAAGACTCAGTCCTGAACTTAACAGCTAACGGCTCCTTTCACATTTGTGCAATACAAAGTTGAAAGAGTGTAATAACCTCAATTTTGCTTACCACGTCAAGTTGAAAGACAAATAGATGCATGATTTTGCAATAGAGAAGCCATTTGAACAACGCGTTAATTGGTTGAAAATGGAGAGTTTGAAATAATAGCTAGAATTAAAGAAAGCATGAAGCATTTACAATACACATACATGCCTAATATCATTGAACAACACAATACCTAATATGGACATTCTCTATAACAACTCCAGCAATAATTAGCTTATACAAAGTGGTAAATCAATATCCCTATTTATAATAACATTTGTACTAAGGTTAGGAATCTTTAGTCGAACCTTGGTTAATTGTTTGCTCAAATGATCTAATCAATGGTTTACACAACCACCACACCTAAAACATTCATTGTGCTTTGTGATTTTTTTTTTTAAATTGGGTCGTTGACCCTTTTTATAAATTTATAATTCATGCCCCGAAGACTACATGACTGACCTTATAGGGTTAACCAAACCAGGCCCGAAGGCACAATATTGCTACTTAATATCTCATCGCCTCCATCTCGCATAGAGACTGTTTTCGCTCCGGTCTAGTCCATCTAAGCAGATGCATTCAATACCCGAAGGCTTATCAACGACGGAGCAAATGTGCTCCTAATAATCGAACGAAAACTCACAAAATCCTAACTGGTGAGTCTTGAATCTGCGACCTCTCACAAGGAGAGTGAATATCCGACCAACTGAGCTACAATTGGTGAACAATAATGGAGAATAACTTGCAACATCAAAAGAAAACTAAATTAGTCCTACAAATAGTATTATAGAGATGTGACCCAAACAAGAGAATCTAGTAATTGACTTATCGGTCTACAAATAATGCATGACTCCATTGTAAATACAAAAACAACCAGTTTGTGACGTGCCCTTGTAGATCAGAATAATATTGCATCCAGGGATACCGGACAGTTAAAAAAAAAATTATCTTCTAATCATACTAGTTCACAATGTGTTATGAAAAAACTATTAATAATGTGAACTCTCAAGTTATCTAGTTGAAGTAAACGATTGGTGTAAGATATTTTAGGGTTGAAAACCGAATCGACGGTTTGGTTTTTCACTTAAATCGTGAATTGAACTGACACTCCTACAAAAGAGGTCAATTGTGGCCGATGATATATGACAAGAAGGCCTAATCCAGCGCAGAAAAAGCCATATCCTCCAGGAAAATCCTGCACTGGAGCCGTGATTGCCGCAATTTTGATCGGTTTCAAAAATTTCAAACCGAACTGACCATTAACAAAATCGAACCAATTCTAATTTATACAAACCATAACCGAACCGACTAAAACCAAACCGACCAACTATTTTATATGAAATTTATATTAATTATTATATATATTCAGTCGATTCGGTTTTGTAGGTTAAAATCACATAGAAACTGAAAACCGAACTGACCACTTCGGTTTTGAATTTTTTTTAAACCGAACAAATCGGTTTTTCAACCCTAAGATATTTTTTCATGCTTATTTTAAGATATAAATGAAAATAAAATTAACATCAACTTTCTTACACTAAGCACCAGTGGTCATGTGGTGCAATTGAATTTTGCTTACCCAAGCCTCAGTTTTCTTTTTTCCACATTACATTGTAAAGTTGAATTTTGTGAGAGTGAATAAGACATTTAGGGTGTGTTTGGTTGCATGGAATCTTATGTCATGAGAATCCATGAAGGGACCCCTATATTTCAGGCTAATTCGAGGTATAACTCCACATGCACTATTTGATTTTGTGATCAATAATGGGAATGAAAGTCTCATGAACATGGGAATCACATGAGACTTCTATTCCCATATTCATGAGACTTCTATTCCCACCATTGATCACACATTCAAATGGTGGATGTAGAGTGATATATCAATTTAGCCTAAAATATAAGGGTCCCCTCATGAATTACAATGGCATAGGATTCCATGCAACCAAACACACCCTTAAGTATATATTATTATTACCAAGTATTTTTTTTGGTTCAACCCTTGATTAAACCATTAGTTTTGCTACCAACTTTGATTTCTTCCACCCAAAAAACCAAACACTTTCATACCTACTCCTTGATGGCAATTTTATAGCTATACTTCTTGCCTTATATGAATCATCCTTGTTAGGATCAATTCTGTATTTTCCTGCACCTGGCATAGGAAATGTCGTAAATCCTCTTTCATGGTTTAGATCAACTCTCCATGATTCTTCATATTAGCATAATACATTTTCTACATCTCAACCCTACCAACCAAAAACATACTAAAACAAAATAAAAAGTATAAAAGAATAGATAATAAAAACCCATTGCAACAACCACCATAAAATGTATTAATAAACCATTTGTAATATTATCATGACACCAAAAAAGTCATTCAAGAACACTGCACATTTTGGAACAGTTTGCATTCGTTTCCCTGTTCTTTCAGGAACGTTTTGTTGGGTACTCAATATGTTATCTCAGTTCTAGATATGTTCTCTCTCAGTTGCTTCTAGAACAGTTTCTAAATTTTACAAACAATTAGTTGATGCTCCAACTGAACAACTTTGAAATGAATGACCCGCATTCTAGATATTTGGTCAAACGAAGTGTTGGACTGTTACCGCTAACCTTTCACAAAGGCCAACCAACCATTCCTAATAATTGATAATAAAAACGGTCACACTCCGGAGTTGTACACATGTCATGATAATCTCAAGGAATTACGGCCTTAAGCGTCAGTCCAACACTGTTCCAGCCCAAGCGGTTTTAAGCCCGCCCAACTGCGGTCCGCCAAGCGGACCCGAACTCTCATAGCATCTAGGTCCACCCGTCTCACAGCTATCCTCAATACCCGTAAGCCCTTTTCAGGCAAGTATCTACAGGATCAGCTTTGAACGGGCAACTACAACTACTCTATGCTTCTAACTAGGAAACAAACACCAAGTATCTTCCACACAAGGAAACTCCCTTCTACAGATTGCTCTTGGATTAAGAACTATCTCTCGCGTATCTAGGAGTACAGAGCTAACAGGGAACTTTTCTCCTACAGCATGACTCCTAATTAGGGAGAATCACCAGAATATGTCCTTTCTAAACTATGCCTATGATGGCCTGGTAGAATTAGAACTCCTTGCACTATAAATAAGACATGAGGTTGGTAAGCTAAGGTACGCTACAAATTTCATGTTACAGCTTTACACATTCCTCGGAGCTCTATCTGACTTTAGCATCGAAGTGCCAACGGCCACCCTACGGTGGTTTGTGGTTCACGTGCGTTACTTGTGCAGGTCAGCAGGTCAACGGGATTAGGTCAAAACAGGGAACGGAAAAAGGCTGCATCAGTTTGACGTCGTCCTTGGGGACAACATAGTTCATAATTTAACACTAATCGTCGTATCCTACTAAAACCCAGAGAGATGGTGACCACTAGGTCTTGCAACAACAGAGAACTAGGGGACACGTCCAACGCTCAGCCTGTCCCTATACCGCCTCATTCAACAGATCTTGTCATGCACGGGCAGTTGACTCACGCTCCCTCACCAACGACAATAACCATGGACCCCAGAATCGACGTTCTAACATCTCAGATACAACAAATCATCAAGGCGGTGGGAACTCTTATGTGATAGAATCCACCACCTGCTAACGGAGACCAAGAGCGGCATGGACCTCCGCCTTCAAAAGATGATAGGGAGCAAGCGCAGAAGAGCCAGTCCCCTACTAGTTCTCATTAGACTAACGTTGTACTCACTGCCAAGACAGATAGGCTCAACCCTAAGAACCCCCTCTACAGAGGGGCGCATGATCCGAATGTACTATATAGCCTCTCCGTCCCACCCTTCGTGGACCGAATAATGAACGAAGCCCTTCCGAGGAACTTCACTCCCCCGAAGCTCGACTCCTACGATGGGCCACCGATCTTGGATCATCTGCGCCATTACCAATACGTAATGGGTCTTAAAGAAGGATTTGAGTCTGTCATGTGCAGAACATTTCCCACCAGTCTAAAAAGCTCTGCGCTAACATGGTTCCACAGCCTTCCATCAAAGTCAAACGACTCCTTTAAAACACCGGTGAAGGATTTCCTCACAAGTTTTGTCTAAATTCAGCGTTTCATAAAAGGCATGCACTACACACTCTCTCTAAGTAGAGATCCGGCGAGACACTCCAAGAGTATGTCACGCGCTTCAATAATGAGCTGACCCTCGACGACCTTCACTGTGGGCCTCAGAGAGGGAAAGCTTTTTGAGGACCTCACCTTGGAGCCCCTTCTGGACATGGCGGAGCTCTTCAAGAGCATCCAGAGACACATCACCTTGGAGGAGTCAATGATTTCTAAAAGGGAAACCAAAGGTGACAGAAAGCCTTCCTCTCTTAGGACAGGAAGGAGGGAAAGACTCGCGAGGACGATAAACATAGAAAAATGAAGCGCAGTGACAACAAACCAGACTCTGGTCGACCCAGGTCGGGGAAATCGTCCAACTCCATGAAAAACTGTCAGACGTACTTAACTCCATGAAAAACTGGGAGGAACTGAAGTGATGCCCAAAAACATGCGGAGACCCCTCCAAGCGCGACAACGGCAAATACTGCGCATACCACAAGGAAGATGGCCAAAACACCAAAGATTGCAAGAGTCCAAGGTATGAAGTTGAGTATTGGATCCGCAAAAGAAA